>JAXCGZ010022849.1:10000-25000 GCA_037179515.1 Halocaridina rubra | reverse complement strand
GAACGCGAATGTATCGATTTTTAATTGAAAAATTTAATGCACGTGAAATCACTGTTACAGTATATTAATTTCTTAAGTGTAAGAATTATAGTGAGTAATATACTTGAATCTGCTTTTAAGGTTTTACTTAGAACACGTGTGGTTTTCGAGAAAGGAATGTGGAAGTGACCATTCGATCTCCCAACCTCGTTATTATGAATATGTAGTAATTGTACTGGGCTTTGATATTTTAAAGTACGTGTAAAATCATTTTTATATAAATTTCTTAAAGCGTAAGAAATCGAGTGTTAAGATTGCGCCTGTTTTCAAGGTTCTTTCTTTTTGTTTGTTTTTTTTATCCGCGGGAGTAATGTTTTAGCGAAAGAAAAACATAAATGACGGATTGTTTTTTTATGTTGTTATGACGAAGGGATTAACATTACGATACGTGTGTGGCAGTTTATTTTTGAAGAATAAGAAGTTTTGTGATATTGTTTAGAGATGAGCTTTTTTTATTTCGCGCTATGCAGGCGAAAGTAAGAGTAAATTAGAGTAATTTGTGCTGTCCTAGAATAGGGAAGGTTTTTCAGTGTCACCCTAATGTAGCTTCAAGGGAGTAGAATGTTTGTTTGTTCGTTAGAATGGGACCTAGGACTGGTGAGGAAGTCTGTGACCGCACGGCTCAGCCGAGATTTCACCTTTACTCTTCTTCAGAGAGACCGGGAAAGGAAAACCAACGATGTAAATTAAAGGGAATTTTACAGAACGGGGATGATAGTCTTGAAAGTGATGTAGCGAATGTGACAGCGAGTGAGTATGAATGACTGGGGGTATAATGGGGGGTTGCTCTAGGGGGTGAAATCGCGGAAAGCACCGTTAGGAAGCATGATTGGGGAGTCTGCGAGGATCGTTCCCCTGCTCCGCCAGGTCCTTCTGCATGCCATATCAGAGTGTATTTATGGGAGGTGATGCGCTGTTGCAATATCTAGTGAGGGATATGTTTGAGAAAGTAATTCTCCACCTGCCCAGATATGGTTGAAATGCCAAGTTTGTTTTATTTTTGTTTTGTCCCCTACTCCGCCATTGAGATTATTATTCGATTTCCGAGAGATTCCAAGATAGATGTTACGTGATAAAGGACGTGAATCTATGAATGATTCTTTATTTTCTTTGCTAGCTGCAGTATATACATTATCTGTCTGAAGAGATATGTTAGATTGATAAAATAAAACTTTGCGAGTTTTAGCCATGATAATGTTTTATCAAAATTATTTCAGCTTGGTCATAAAGAAAGAGTGAGAGCTGACAATAAACGTAAGACTCTATCGATAGTCATTGCTAACGTTTATTCACGTTCATTTGTTTATTTATTTTATTATTAGAGATACTCTGCGACACTTTTTTATTTTCAGTACAAGTTAAAAGGAAGAGGCCCGTCTCAGCTGACTTGTGAGTGGAAACCGCAACGTATTTCACGGTCGCCCAGCCTCTCTCTCTCTCTCTCTCTCTCTCTCTCTCTCTCTCTCTCTCTCTCTCTCTCTCTCTCTCTCTCTCTCTCTCTCTCTCTCTCTCTCTCTCTCTCTCTCTCTCTCTCTCTCTCTCTCTCTCTCTCTCTCTCTCTCTCTCTCCTACCTTTCACTCGACTCTGAGCCTGACAGAGGCTCCGTTCAATGCTAAAAGAATGTAGCCGTCTTTGACTTTTTTGTGTGTGTTTTTTCCAGCGAAGCTAGGCGATAATTGTGCCTACATTTTATTTCAGTTGATAGATTGTTGCATGCTGTTATTGCATAAATACTGATAAGATATCGGTAGCACCGCCATTTGCATAAAATATTTTAACCACATGGCGCAACTGTTTAGAGCATAAATAGAACTCCCATTGACAAATTGTGGAGCCAGCAAGTTGCCACTTATGCTATATATATATATATACATTGATTATTGACAGCAGGAATTTGAATATTAAAGGAGACTGTGTTAGAATAAGCATCACTATGAAATATAAGTATCGAACTCTGTTCGTACTTCTGAATATCAGTCTCCATTGTATATATATTGATATTTTTGATTTAGTATATTTATTTTTATTGTTTATTATTTTTATTTTTAGATCATGATTATTAGTAATGTTAATATGTTGACTGATATTGTTGCTAATTATTATTTTTGAAATGAAATCAGCAGTAACTTGATGATTTGTATCTTTTATCTGAATTCATACTTGATGTTACTGTAGCCACCGCTAATAAGAATGTTTCTTTAGTGGCTTTTCTCAGCATTTAATGATTGTTCTTTTTGACATTTATAGTAGAGTAATGCTATGTAGCAGTTGCTAAGTCCTAAGTATCTTGGAATAATAATCTAGTTGTGTAGACACATACCTTCCATTACCACCCTATTCCTAGGCAGCCCCGACCTGCAAGTTCTAAAAGTCTTTAGATTTTGTCCGTCAGACAAGTCCCTAGTGCCCATTGAATAGAGATTGCAATCACTTGCAGTTGCAGGGGAGGCAAAGTATAGCCTCGATTACCAACGTATGGCCATTGTTGGTACCCAGAAGTCATAGGGAACCTTTCTTGTAACTGTAGTAGTGACATAGGTTCAAACTTTCATCCCGCGATCTACTTCGAAGGTACGTGTGGTGGACCGTACAGGAAGAGAAACGCTGTGACGTTGCAGGTCTCCTGCGTGGGGGTCTTAGTCAAGATCGGCCGAGGGCGGGACGAGGAAGCCGGGCTGGAAGGATTAGCGGGATGGGCCCAGTCCTTGTCCTTTTTGTTTTGCCTAACCGAGTAACGGAGATATGGCAACAAACCTGGGCCTGCAGCGAGGACGGCGGGGGAGTGAAAGCGAAAGAATCCCCGAGGGAAACCGTGGAATCGCACCTAGCAAGAATTCATGAGCAAGGGACAGAGAAAACGAAAGTCGTCCTGGACAGAGAAAGTAAAAGTCGTCCTAGACAGAGAAAACGAAAGTCGTCCTAGACAAAGAAATTAAAAGTCGTCCTAGACAGAGAAAACGAAAGTCGTCCTAGACAGAGAAAACGAAAGTCGTCCTAAGACAGGGAGGACAGTCCTAAAAGAATAAAAGTTTTAAACTACTTTAAAAACCCAGGTAATCTTGATGAAATCCCAGAAACAAGGAGATCCCCATACGTGTCATAACTGTAGTAAAAAGAGAGGAAAAGAAACGCAGAAATATTTTAGAATATTTTAATAATACCTTTAGAAGCCACGTAAATGAGAAAGAAAAATAATCCCTATACATGTCCAAACTTTAGCGAAGAGAGAAAGAAGGGTATTTAAAAAAATCCCTTATTGGTTAATTAAAATTACCTCCGTATTAGAACTGAAAAAAAAATGGGAAAGAAAATGTCCCCACCGTCTGTTGTGCTAAAAAGGGAGACAAAATATTTTTATTTTTTTGTTTATTTTTTTTGTTTTGCTAGCTTTAAGATAATTTTAAGCGAAAACTCAGAGTCTCCCTTAAATATAGTGTTGAGTAAGTGCCATTGATAAAGTGTATGATTTGAACTAAGATTAATAAGTTATTTTCTGCTTAAATAATATTAGTGTTTTGTTTTAGCATTATTATTATTTGAATTATGATTTAATCTTTAGATTCATTAAGTTTTTATGTTAAGTGGTCTCTGAATAGTAATTGCATATAAAGACGATAAATATTTTGACTTTACACACAGTCAAACATGTTTTGTTTCAGGAGTAGTTTTTAAGGCTTAATTTTAAGACAAATCAATGCCCCTAATAATGATAGGAATAGAATTTATGAAGGTAAGGTCTCTTATAGAAATTACTGTTGATGTTATAGTCTATTGCATTTTACATGTTTATACATGCTAATACCCTACTTAATTGTTTGCTAATGTTCTAAATGAGTCATAATCCTACTGTAATCAACTCAATTTTGTCTTTTAAAGAAACGAGAGAAGTAGATGAATTAATGTTTTGATTTAAACTGACTTTTTGATCTTAATTAATGTTTAATATTAGTTTCACACTGGAATTATGTTTGTGTAATTTGTATAGGGTTCATAGAAATAGGATTTCTTAGATGATAACTTAAATAATTCGGCCCCGTTTTTATTGTAAACAAATGTTAGTTAGGATGATGAAACTGAAATAAGAGATATTTCAGTGTGGTGGGGAGGGATGTCGTAGGACTTTTGGGACTCGCCATCTGGCGTATCTCATATCTCAAGAGGGTGAGAGATATAAACCAGTCCTTTATTCCCCATACAAGCCACGCCCCTGCCCTTGGGGTATTTCAAGAACCACCCAAGGCAGACAGACTTGAGTTAGAGACCGGGCCTTGCCAGCAGCAGAGCTAACACAGTACAGCTGAGTTAGCCTCCCCCTCTTGGGGGTAGGACTCAGGGATTAGTCGTGACAGGAACTGTAGTAATAGGAGCTCTGAGCACATAGATGTTAAAATAAGAATAAACTATGAATAAGAAGATGTCTTTCACCAACCACGCTACCATAATTATAAGTATACAACGTAAGGAGGCAATCATCCTACGAAGTGGTGTCATTAGATGAGATAGCTAAAACCCCTACGTCACCCTATCATTTTAGACCGTATGTTAACAGTTGAGTGGCATTAATATATATATATATATATATATATATATTTATATATATATATATATATATATATATATATATATATATATATATATGTAAGTATGTGTGTGTATCTGCTTTTAAATATTGCTACACTCAATATCAGTCTTTATTTTTGGCTGCATAAAACAATTGCCGATGGTATTTTCATAACTTTAGACGCTTAGAAAAAAAACGAAGTGTATGGGAATTCTTGGCTGCCCTAAGCACTCAAGTGATTAATGTGGTAATCATGATTGATAGCTCTCACCTCTAGTACATCATATCAAAGAAGCAAACGTAATATATATTATATTTAATTAAAAAAAAAATTCCCTTTGCGTTCATATGATCTAGTCCTTATCATTATTTCATGTAAAATAATAAATGAATAAAATTATTGCAATAATCTCTGGTTGATATAGATATGGTCAGATATGTAATGTAAAGTGAGCATATGCCTGCGCGCACATGTCGTATGTTCCGTTATTAACTTTATAAAGAAATAAAATGATTTGAGTTTATAAAAGAAAGAGCCAAAGGCAATTGAAGAAGTACAATGTATATTTTTGCTTGTTGAAGCCCGATTTCGTGAAGACTGTTCCACCACTGACCTTTAATACCTTAGTGTCACAACAGGTATGTGAGTAACCAGGAACTCTCTTCTTTATCGGGAGCTTTTTCCTTGTTCTTATGGAGTTTTCTGTGTCTCACTAGCCTGCTTGATGGTTAGTATTTGAGGTCTTTAAACATTACGGCCGAATGCCCTTCTTGACACCAGCCTTTTCCATTAAATCGGGCTGGAATCCGGAACTGAATTTAGCCGGTTCGTTTTTCCCAAGGACTGTCTGCGATAGGACCATCACCCTATCCTTTTTTTCACCCAAGTGACTCTGGTGAAGAGAACCTGTACGATTCACTTTCCTAGAAACGTAAGAAGAGGAACAGATTATTATTTTCTTAAAAATAGGTATTATTATTATCATGGGAGCAGAGTTGCCAAGTAGATATTTTTATCGTGATAATCTTAAAGGACCTGATGTACTCTCTCTCTCTCTCTCTCTCTCTCTCTCTCTCTCTCTCTCTCTCTCTCTCTCTCTCTCTCTCTCTCTCTCTCTCTCTCTCTCTCTCTACTTGTTTATGTATTTACTTTATTAAAGTTTTGAAATTCTTATTTACACGAATTTTACCATTAATATCTTTCCTCGTTTTCATTTCAAATGTTGCTACTACTACTACTATTACTACTACTACTACTACTACTACTATTACTACTACTACTACTACTACTACTGCTGCTGCTACTACTGCTACTACTACTACTACTACTACTACTACTACTACTACATATTTTTTTTAACTTAAAATATGAAAATTACATTATCATCCCAGCTAGAATAGGTTACTGTCTTATCCTTATGTGGATTTGGTGAAGAGAGTCTGTACAAGGCACCCTTGTGGTGTTGAACTTGAGAACTATATCCACTGAGCCAGTGAGGGAGGGAGGAATCACACTGACCTTGAATACTGATGCATGCAGTGGCTTATTGACTAACGTATAACAGTGTAAATGCAACCCAGGCACGTGAGACCGCGGTCACGCTGGATATTATCAAGTATTCGGGGATTTTTACGTATATTGCTCGTTGGACGTGTGAGTCCAATTATTTGGAATTCTTTTAAGAACGCAGAATTTGATCTTTCATGTCCAGCATCAGAAAAGGTGAAGATCTCTTGAGTTGAAAACGTCTTATGAATGATATTTGAAATATTCATTTGATATTCTTGTCATTGAATAAGATATATAGGAAAAAAGTAGGTAGGCCTACATGTTGAGCATGAGGTTTTCCCTGATTTTAAAGCATATATTATAAAAAAAAAAATCCTGCGTTAGGTACAATCACACACTTACCCGCACTTGTGTGTGTGTGTGTATATATATATATATATATATATATATATATATATATATATATATATATATATATATATATATATATATATATATATATATATGTATGTATGTATGTATGTGTGTGTGTGTGAATGTATATAGATAGATAGATGGATATATTGGCAACAAGCACTTAAAAACTGACTGGCAATTAGCTACTTACTGTCCGGTGCCAGGCAAGTCCAGACTTGTTGTCGCCTATCACTATTCCAGGTCTTTACGTAGGTGTCCAATGGCAATGGGCCATAAAGGGCACTATCGTATGGCAGAGTTGGACGAGATCTCCGTTTTGTCGTGACGAAAATACCTGTTCGATTCTTAAATTTGTTTTGATTTTTAAGTAGATATTCTAGATGAAGGTCTTACCGAAGTAATCCCTTATTAAAAAAAGGAAGATCTACAGGATCTCTCTCTCTCTCTCTCTCTCTCTCTCTCTCTCTCTCTCTCTCTCTGCGACATGCAATCGAAGGGAGAGTTGTTAGAAGACGCCGCATAGCCCCACCCAAAGCCATACCTCATTCAGTCCACGCCCACTCGCTTCACTAACCCTCTCATTCACCCATTTCGCCCGACCACTCAACAGTATCGTCCCACCCATTCACTCGAGTATCACAGCCAAACAGTCACCCATGGTCGCATGCACTCAGTCATCCAAAATACCTGCCCACTCATTCTTCACATAAGCTACCCATTCATCCTTCGCACCCTCCCATTCATTGATCACACTCACCATTTGACCCACTATTCGCTTTCACCCATTACGCCCACCCTATCACCTATTCGCCATCAGTTACCAACTTCATCAGTTATATCGTGGTCATTCATAATCCTGTCTTTTTTTTTTCAGATAACTATACATGGGGACATGTGCACATGGACACTCCCAGTGATATTGCAGTTGATAAACATTACAATCTATTTGGTTATGTATAAATAAAATAATAGAATTTGCAAATAATTTTAAATATCATAGCAAGTAAATAGTAATAAAATATAGTGCAATAATTGATTGATGGCAGAAGAGCACTCTGCGATTATTAATTAAGAGTAATTTTATTATGGTTTACATGTATTAATAGCAGATGAGCACTCTGCGATTATTGATTAAGAGTAATATTTGTAACAATATATTCAATAGCCCTTGTTGAGTGCTATCATCTAAGTTAAGTTTCCACTTTTCCACAGTACTACTACAGACAGTTTGAAGCAGCTATAGAATAACAATTTTCAGGTTAGAGTAATAAGTAGGTACATATACATATGCATGCATTAATTAGATGAACAATAGAAACGCCACTGGGGCTTCATAGTCATACATATCAAGGGGGAGAGAGAGAGAGAGAGAGAGAGAGAGAGAGAGAGAGAGAGAGAGAGAGAGTTTGTGGTATTCATTTCAGCAAAAGTAGTTATTCGTCCTTACCACAGATAAAGATGCATACATGCATACTCATACACCAGCATAGTTTGCAAAGTTATGGAGAAACTACTAAGGAAACATATCTCTCTTCACTTGGAATCCTTCAACTTTTTGTCAGTGAGGCAACATGGCTTCAGAGAAGGAAGATCAACAGTAACAAACTTATTAGAATTTTATGATGAGGTAAGCCAAATCTTACAGGAAAGAGAGGGCTGGGCAGATTGCATATTCCTAGACTTCCAGAAAGCGTTTGACACTGTTCCACATGGGAGACTTATTAGGAAGCTGCAATCAATGGCTAGAATAGGTGGAAATGTCTTGGAATGGATAAAAACTTACTTAGAAGGAAGGGAACAGAGGGTTAGAGTAAGACACTCAGTGTCTGAATGGAGAAGAGTTAGTAGTGGAGTTCCACAGGGTTCAGTTTTAGGGCCACTTTTGTTCCTTGTATATGTAAATGACCTACCAGAGTCTGTAAATTCATTCATGAATATGTTTGCAGATGATGCAAAGATTGTGAAGAAAGTAAAAAACGAGAACAATGGTAGAGAACTTCAGGAGGATCTAAATAATCTGCATGAGTGGTCAGAAAAGTGGCTAATGAAATTCAATACCTCAAAATGTAAGGTAATGAGAATGGGTACAAGTGCAAGAAGGCCCAAGCTTGACTACTCGGTGGCTGGAGTACAACTTCAGGAGACAGAAAATGAGAGAGATCTAGGAGTAAACATATTGGCAGATTTGTCTCCAGAAATACATATAAATGGCGTAGTAAGGGCAGCATATGCATTCTTATCAAATGTAAGGGTAGCCTTCAGGCACATGGACAAGGAAATGTTCAGAAATATTTATGTAACCTATGTGAGGCCAAAACTCGAATATGCAGCCCCCTTTTGGAATCCGCACTTGAAAAAGCACATAGTTAAGCTTGAAAAAGTTCAAAGACATGCCACAAAACTGGTGCCAGAAATACGCAATCTCGGTTATGATGAGAGGCTGAGGGAATTAGACTTGCCATCACTCGAAGCTAGAAGAGTAAGGGGGGATATGGTGACAGTCTTTAAATTCCTTCATGGTTATGATAGAGTGGATAGGGATCGATATTTCGATATGGCTGGCTCTAGAACTAGAGGTCATAGTTTGAAGCTTCGGAAGAAAACTTGTTTGCAGGATGTAAGGAAATACTTTTTCAGTGTAAGAGTAGTTGATAATTGGAATTCGCTAAGCGAGGAGGTAGTTAATGCTACCTCAATCCATAGTTTTAAGGACAGGTATGATAAGTATCACTAAGTCTAAAAATGGAACCGATCAGGAGACGGGAAGATACGAGCTTTGGGCTCTTTCCCGTAAACACAATTAGGTAATCACAATTAGGTAATCACATCATTGTCATCTGATGGTAACACAACAAAGGAAAGTGCAGGTAATTAATCGCATATACGTACACCTACAAGCCTAAACATACATACATACACACAAACACATCTCCATATAATGGTCCCACCGAAAGTGTATACCAAATTCTTCTTCTTTTCTTCTTCTTCTTCTTATTCTTATTATTCCTCCTCCTCCTCCTCCTCCTCGTCTGAATAGGTCTTTCTTCATGGTTAGGGGAGTCGCTGTTTCTCACCAGCCTTGCTTGGAGAATAGTATTTTCATTTTGGCTCAAGAGTTTCACAGCCGGATGCCCTTCCTGACTCCAAACTACTTAATTTACATTGTATATTGTACAATATGTTGTAGAATGTGGAACTGAACTGTAACATTAGAGATGTGGTTTTTGAGGAGGATGCCATTGACTATTACATGCGATGCGAAGAATGAACGAGGATGTGAAAAGTGTGAACGAATTAAAAAATGATAATATAGTATTAAGTAGAGATCATGGAAGACAGCATCGTTAGGCATAGGAATAATAATAGGGAAAGATTGGAATGAACGATAATTATAGGAAAAACTGAAGGGAAAAAAACCGAGAGGAAGGCACAGACAAGCGATGAATGTGACAGCAGTAGCGATAGAATTGGATATGAAACACCAAAGAAATGACGACATTGACACGAAACAGGTGTGTGTGTGAGAGAGAGAGACTGGGTATGGCTTCTGTTGATGATGTTGATAATACTAATTGTACATGCAATACAAAATATATAAATACCTTCACAAGATTATATTCATATTTTTATTAAATTTTAAACTTTTATTATTATTATTATTATTATTATTATTATTATTATTATTATTATTATTATTATTATTATTATTATTAACTTACTTGCATGCTGTATATTTTTATAAGTCCAAAATGGAAGAACAGTACCAGAGACCAGAATCAAATAGCAGACAGAGACCAGAATATATAGAGGCCATAATACGATAGCAGATCCAGACCAGAGTAGGAAAGGACATCCAGAGATCAGCATAGGATAGCAAATCCAGAGACCAGAAGAGAATAGCAGATCTAGAGACCAGAATAGAATAGCAGATCCAGAGACCAGAGCAGAAGAGCAGAACCACACACACACACACACACTGGAAAAGGTATAGGAGGAGAAAAAACATAAATGCCTGGCAAACCTACAAAAGAGCAAGAAATGATTACCTAAGTAAAAGGAGAGAGGCAGAGAGAGACTATGAGAGGGACATCACCAGGAAGGCTAAAGAAAATCCCAAGCTTTTCCACAGCTTTATCAGAGGAAAACTGAAGGTAAAAGAACAGGTTTTAAGGCTAAAGAGAGCGGATGGAAGCATCACTGAGACGGATGAAGAGATCTGCAAAGAATTGAACAAGGAGTTTCAGTCAGTATTTACAGTAGAAAATACCCCACCCCCTCAGATTGCAGTGATAGAAGCTCAAGGGCCGGTATTAGAAAACATCAACCTTACAGCCACAGAGGTATGCAAAGCGCTGATGGATTTAGATGTTCATAAAGCTACAGGTCCTGATGACATATCCCCTCATATGCTTAAAAAATGCGCAAACACAATATCAGTGGCACTAAGTATCATATTTAAGGAGTCACTGGAGTCGGGGGAGATTCCAAGATGCTGGAAACAAGCAAATGTGATACCTATCTTCAAAAAGGGAAGGAGGGATACGGCTCTGAACTATAGACCAGTTTCCTTGACCAGCATAGTTTGCAAAGTTATGGAGAAACTACTAAGGAAACATATCTCTCTTCACTTGGAATCCTTCAACTTTTTGTCAGTGAGGCAACATGGCTTCAGAGAAGGTAGATCAACAGTAACAAACTTATTAGAATTTTATGATGTGGTAAGCCAAATCTTACAGGAAAGAGAGGGCTGGGCAGATTGCATATTCCTAGACTTCCAGAAAGCGTTTTGACACTGTTCCACATGGGAGACTTATTAGGAAGCTGCAATGAATGGCTAGAATAGATGGAAATGTTTTGGAATGGATAAAAACTTACTTAGAAGGAAGGGAACAGAGGGTTAGAGTAAGACACTCAGTGTCTGAATGGAGAAGAGTTAGTAGTGGAGTTCCACAGGGTTCAGTTTTAGGGCCACTTTTGTTCCTTGTATATGTAAATGACCTACCAGAGTCTGTAAATTCATTCATGAATATGTTTGCAGATGATGCAAAGATTGTGAAGAAAGTAAAAAACGAGAACAGTGGTAGAGAACTTCAGGAGGATCTAAATAATCTGCATGAGTGGTCAGAAAAGTGGCTAATGAAATTCAATACTTCAAAATGTAAGGTAATGAGAATGGGTACAAGTGCAAGAAGGCCCAAGCTTGACTACTCGGTGGCTGGAGTACAACTTCAAGAGACAGAAAATGAGAGAGATCTAGGAGTAAAGATACTGGCAGATTTGCCTCCAGAAATACATATAAATGGCATAGTAAGGGCAGCATATGCATTCTTATCAAATGTAAGGGTAGCCTTCAGGCACATGGACAAGGAAATGTTCAGAAATATTTATGTAACCTATGTGAGGCTAAAACTCGAATATGCAGCCCCCTTTTGGAATCCGCACTTGAAAAAGCACATAGCTAAGCTTGAAAAAGTTCAAAGACATGCCACGAAACTGGTGCCAGAAATACGCAATCTCAGTTATGATGAGAGGCTGAGGGAATTAGACTTACCATCACTCGAAGCTAGAAGAGTGAGGGGGGATATGGTGACAGTCTTTAAATTCCTTCATGGTTATGATAGAGTGGATAGGGATCGATATTTTGATATGGCTGGCTCTAGAACTAGAGGTCATAGTTTGAAGCTTCGTAAGAAAACTTCTTTGCAGGATGTAAGGAAATACTTTTTCAGTGTAAGAGTAGTTGATAATTGGAATTGGCTAAGCGAGGAGGTAGTTAATGCTATCTCAATCCATAGTTTTAAGGACAGGTATGATAAGTATCACTAAGTCTAAAATGGAACCGATGAGGAGACGGGAAGATACGAGCTTTGGGCTCTTTCCCGTAAACACAATTAGGTAATCACAATTAGGTAATCACACACACACACACACACACACTCTCTCTCTCTCTCTCTCTCTCTCTCTCTCTCTCTCTCTCTCACACACACACACACACACACACACACACACACACACACACACACACACACACACACACACACAGCCTATATGTACTGATAATGAAAGTAAATCTAAGAAATTTTAATTAGGAAATCTGGCATGCAGCCATCAGCAAGAGGTGCAGGTATACAGATACACTAATAGTGATTGACCAGAAATATATTAATTTTGTCCAAAACTTGTTCCAGCAATGATTCTCCTATATCATAGTTATAATGGACCATTATCATAATATTGGGCTTGTTGACAGATCCATTTTATTTTATTTTTTTTTTGCATGTATGTTTTTCATGTATTTATTTATTTATTTTTTGCATGTATGTTTTTCATGTATTTATTTACTTATTTTAATCCATATTTGTTTATATATTTAATAATGCATTTGTTTTTATTTTAATTCTAAATTTCTATTTATTGACTAGTTTATTTATCGCAAAAGTTGTTTATTGATTGCATGACCTTGTGTTTATATTCCAGTCATCTTTTTGCTTGTAGAGGCAGGGTACAGCATTCTTGTAGCATGCAAGCCTGTGCAGGATAGTTTAGTCCTTCGGACTTATTTGCTTACGGTCTGTATTTACTTATTTTTTTCACTACTGAGTTATTGTTATTCTTGTAGGCCTATATATTTTGCATGTAGGCAAAGAGAGGAGTTGGAATTTTAGTACAGCGCAGACCTATGCTCTGTAGTTTTTTTTAATCAATATTTATATCTATATTTTTTATGATTTTCTTCTATTGTCATCATAAATATTTGATTCTGCACCGATGTTGATTAATTATTGTTTATTTGTTCATTCATCATTGTTTTATATGTTGATTGTATGTTTGTCTTATAACCAGTTTCTTTTAGACCCCTTTACTATTTGGGCATGAGGGGGTTCGCTCATAGTTTTGCCTACCTGTGTTAAATGGCATTGGGTCTTGGCACTGGGGTAGCAATTCAGTTCAACTTAATGCCTATCCCGTACGCGGAGCAATGGAAAGGGTTGGTGTAAGGGCTTAAAACTTTCAGCCTGAAATATACTGCTTTCTAGGTGCTTAGTGAGATATAGCAACCCTATAGAAATATGGGAAAAGCTGCCGATGAAGAAGGTCAGTTAGTAATTATGTATGTCAGATACACGAATGCATCTTTGTTTGTCTGTGTGTTGAATTGTCATGACCTTTTTCTGTTTTGTCCTGCTCGGGTTTCTCAAGGTCCAGTGGTGCGCGCCAAAGGCTTGTTTTTATAGCACAGTGCCACTCAGGCCCCCTCTGTATTTATGACCTATTATGACCTTTTGTCTGTATACTCTTTGGTTGTTTATGAGAGCAGGACGACGGGTGTTTTGAACTTATCATAACTCTAAGTCGAAACGATACTGTTAACAGTTGACCTCTCATTTCTAGTGATGGAATATATTCATTTAGCCTGTGAAATTGACATGGCTTTTAATTACCCGAATAACGCCACTACTCTCTCTCTCTCTCTCTCTCTCTCTCTCTCTCTCTCTCTCTCTCTCTCTCTCTCTCTCTCTCTCTCTCTCTCTCTCTCTCCTCTCTCTCTCTCTCTCTCTCTGTGCTGAGTGATTTTTAGGAACCAACTTAGGATCATCTGTGAGACAAGGCAGTGATTCTCTCTCTCTCTCTCTCTCTCTCTCTCTCTCTCTCTCTCTCTCTCTCTCTCTCTCTCCTCTCTCTGACCTTGTGTGTGTGTATATATATCTTCTTTGTTTCTGCGTCCTTGTGTTTCATTCATATATTTCTTCAAGGCCTTGCCTGATTGACTTGCATGAGAGAGGAAGGGGTTTGTTGGCTCCTCAAGGTTTTGCTTGATTGGTAGACCAGAGTGTTGGAGGGATTTGTTGGCTTATAAAGCGTTTGCTTATTGGTAGCCAAGGAAAGGGCGGTACCTGTTGTCCTGAAGACTATATATGATTAGTTTGTAATTGTAAGGGGAGGAGTTTGTTGCTCCTCAATTCCCTTATCTAATTGACTTACATAGGGAAGGGGAGGGGTTCGTTGACTACTCAAGGTCTTGAATGATTGGCTTGCTTGAGAAGGGGCGGGTTCAATTTGCTACCATGGAGATCATACAGTAAGATAATGACGGTGTTGATATTGCTTTGATGATTTAATGTTATATTTTGGGTGAAAATTGATGATTATTATGATGATGACAGTGATATAGATTGTCATCATACTTGTTAAACAGTAACTTTATTTAGCAGTGTCGTTTGTGATATGTGTTAGTCAATTATTTCCATATGAAGATACTTTTAATTTTATTTTTAACTCTCTCTCTCTCTCTCTCTCTCTCTCTCTCTCTCTCTCTCTCTCTCTCTCTCTCTCTCTCTGTATATCTATCTATATCTATTTATCGATATACCTATCTATCTATCTATCTATCTATCTATCTATCTATCTATCTATCTATCTATCTATCTATCTATATATAATATATATATATATATATATATATATATATAT
>JAXCGZ010022849.1:0-2500 GCA_037179515.1 Halocaridina rubra | reverse complement strand
TAGGCATCTGCCTTTTTTCCTCGATTTCAATGAATTGGTCGGAGCCCAAATCGATTCCCATAATTTTAATTATATTTTATTTACTTATATTTAATGGAAATTGGAATGACCAATTTTGAGGAGTAGCCTGCCCCCCCCTCTCTCTCTCTCTCTCTCTCTCTCTCTCTCTCTCTCTCTCTCTCTCTCTCTCTCTCTCTCTCTCTCTCTCTCTCTCTCTCTCTCTCTCTCTCTCTCTCTCTCTCTCTCTCTCTTCCTCTTCCTCTTCTTCTTCTTCTTCTTCTTCTTCATCTTTTCTTCTTCTTCTTCTTCTTCTTCTTCTTCTTCTTCTTCTTCTTCTTCTTCTTCTTCTTCTTCTTCTTCTTTCTGGAGTTTCTTTTTCATTGCTGTAATTTCTTTCCAAGATAAGTTTTCACATTATTCTTCGTCATTGCCTTCCCAATTTTAGTAATCTCATTTATGCTGCTACTACATTTTTGTCTTTCATTTCAGATTTAATTAAGCCGTCAGTTTTCTGCCACACAATAGGAGAAAACGGATCTTTTACTGAAGTTTTAAATTGTATTTAGTAATTTTTATGTTATTTTCTTTTCACAATTTCAGCACAACACTAGACATCTGCTTTCACAATCCCTCCGGTTTGTCAACATATAGTTCATTTTCTTAGTATATATATATATATATATATATATATATATATATATATATATATATATATATATATATATATATATATATATATATATATATATATATCCAGTAGTAGGTTGGCTCATGGCACCTTCGCTCGTTGCGATGATACAGCTGAAGGTTTTTTGAACTTAAATAGGTCTGTCCAGGACAGTTCGATGTTAAGTCTTCCTGCAGTTACGGTTCTTTTTGTATGCCTACAGCTACACTGAATATTCTTGGATATTCATTACACATCTTTTATTATCCTTTCACATCTGACAAGTCATTACACTCTCCATCTCTGTTTCTCTTTACTTTATGTATTCTTCGTACCCAGGCCCAATGAGGGCTGTTTTATTTTATTATTTTTTGGCCCTTCCTGGTGTCACAATCATTAAAAAAAAAATAATAAAGATGAGACACTTGAAATAATAACGTCGGCCTAAGTGCCTGTTCTGGGATTGAGCTGTCGTAATCAAATCAAATCAAATCAAAACATCTATTTCCATTTTGTACAATGGTTATTCAACATTAATAGTAACTTATAAGTAGACATGTAATTAAACTAATAAATAAGAGGGTTAGACATATAGTTAAATTAAATGTAGCTTTCATAGAAAATAATAATGCTGTACTAAAAATGTTAACAATAATGTTAATAATAAAGTAGTAAGTATGCCACTAGATACAGGATCGTTATTATCGGCATCATTTCCATATTTGTTTCCTTACAATGAGAATAATTAGTTCTTAATGAGCAGCAACTATTTGTCCAAAAGAAAACTATATAGTTTGCCTTTGAAAGCTGTGAAGGAGGATGCATTTTTAAGATGCTCTGGAATATTATTCCAGAGTGTTGGCCCTTTGATAGTGATCATCTTTGAACCTGCTTCTGTGTTTGTTCTGTGAATAAAGAGCTCACTGCTCTGTCTTGTGTTGGTTCCCCTTATATCCCTGACTGTTTTTAAATTAAATAGCCAGCTAGGATAATGATGGTCCAAAATTTTGAATACAAAAACATAAATAGCATAAGCGACCTTATTTTCTTCCCGCAGCCACCCAAGTTTATTGAGAGCTGGTGTGATGTGGTCATATTTTCTTATTCCTCCCAGGGCAACTCAAGCTGCAAAATTAATAAGCTTCTGTATTCTGTTTATCTGAGTCTTAGTGGTAGATCCCCAAACAGTTGTGCAGTAATTAATGTGACTTAGGGCAAGAGATTCAACAACAGTTATTCGAGTGGTAGTCTCAAAATTGTCTTTTATACGTGATAAGTACATTAATGTTCCTGTAACCTTTTTGCATACTTTATCTATGTGGGAATCAAACAACATGTGGTTATCAAAGTGAATTCCTAGGTTTTTGACTGTTTTGCTAGGTGTGATAATATTGTCGCAAAAATTAATTGTTGTGTTTTCTGGAATTTGTGCTATGTGGAACCTTGAACCAATAAATATGCACTGTGTTTTACTTTCGTTAATTAACAGCCCAATTTCTTGGAAATAGGTTTTAATTTTTGACAGAGTGTTTTCTGCTCTTAAAGTTAGCGTAAGGACTTAATCACTACATTACTATTAATCCCAGAAGGGTGCAAGGTAAGAATGGACAAGCGGTGGTTCCTTTAACTTACATTTATTTTAGAGTACAACATATTCGACGCCTCAATGCCCCCCAACCCTATGACTATCAAAATCTATGATCTGTTCGTGCCCCTGGGAAAGTACTGACTGAGCTCTCTGTCTGCCTCGGGGATTCTTGAAATACCCAACGGGCAGGGCGTGTCATGTAGTCCAATTCTGCAATAGACTTCAGGTTCAAAGAGGAGTCCCCC
>JAXCGZ010022848.1:95000-108874 GCA_037179515.1 Halocaridina rubra | reverse complement strand
ATATTAAAATATTAGAAAAATAAAAATTTTCAGTATTTTCATTATTTTATTGAGAAAAAAATTTTTCATCAATTTATTGATAAAAAAAAATTTATTTCCCAGCCTAAGAATAATAAAACAGTAAGAAATAGTAAAAACACATAAATTTGAACATGTAACTCTGCAGCATAGAAAGTACGATACCGGTATCAGCGTTTCGAAAAACTCAAAGGGTCGCACCTACGTGAGCTAGCATATATTAAAATTTCCAGTAGTTTCATGATTTTATTGATAAAAAAAACATATTTCTTAGCCTAAGAATAATAAAACAGTAAAAAATATTAAAAAACATAAATACTCACAGTATTGCACCTTGTAAAATACGATACCGGTATCAGCATTTCGGAAAACGAAAAGGGTCGCACCTACGTGAGCTAGTACATATTGAAATTTTCATTATTTTATTGATAAAACAAGTATTTCCTAGCCTAAGAATAAAAAAAACACAGTAAAAATTAGTAAAAAACATAAATTTAAACATGTAACTCACAGTATTGCACCATGTGAAATACTGTCCGATAGCGTACAATGTATTGGCATCTTGGAAAACGCAAAGGCTCGCACCTACGTGAGATAGTTCATGGAATGTTATTGGATGAAAGGGTGGGAGATGATGAATCACATAATGTTTTTCTGTATGTTCTGTATCATGGGGTCTGATTGGCTTTTTGATTGAAGCTTGGTTCTCCCACCATCTTCCATTGTCTCGCCTCACTCGTTCAGTCTAACTCACATGTGTGCCATTCGCGTTGTGCTTGTGATTTATTTTCTTCACGTATTTCAACCTTTGCAATGCCTCCCAAGCGTCCTTCATCTTCTAAGGCTTCTAGTAGTGAGCCTAAGCGGCAAAGGAAGATGTTAACCATAACAGATTAGGTGAAACTGTTAGATATGCTGAAAGAAGGAAGGTTTGCGGATGTCGGCCGCCATTTTGGCCTCAATGAATCTACTGTTCACTACATCAAAAAGGATGAGGCAAATATCAGGAAAACAGCGACTATTTCTTTTAGTAAATCAGCGAAGAGGGTCATAACACCCCACAATAAGATAATAGTGCGGATGGAATCTGCTTTGGCCCTGTGGATTGCTGATTGCAGAAAGAACATCAGCATAGACAGCAATGTCATACAAACAAAGGCGAAGAAGCTGTACGAGACACTCGCTGCAAACAAACCCGACGACGACAGTAGCGACCGTGGAGAGGAAGACGAGAGAGAAGAAGATATCGACGACCCACAACCAGGACCCTCCAGCGATTCTCCACCGAGGAAACAATCGTTCTTGGCAAGCAAGGGATGGTTCGCCAAATTTCAAAAGCGCTTTGGCCTAAAGAACGTTGCAGGGTATGGCGAAGCTACCTCTGCAGATACAGCTGCAGCAGAAGATTACGTGAACAACGACTTCAAGAAATTTATCGCCGAAGGGGAATATGCTCCTGAGCAAGTGTTCAACATGGATGAGACTGGGTTATTTTGGAAGAGAATCCCATCTCGCACTTTTCTCTTCAAGGAAGAAGCTAAAGCCCTGGGATTTAAAGCGTACAAAGACCGCGTTACCCTCATCATGTGCGGGAATACTGCGGGCTTCATGTTAATAAAAACAAGAATCTGCTGCCAGTGTATTGGATGCATAAGCCTAAGGCCTGGATCACGAAAAGCCTCACATCGGACTGGTTTCACCAATGCTTTATCCCTCAGGCCAGAATTTATCTTGCGGAAAAAGGCCTTGAATTTAAAGTCCTTCTTTTGATGAATAATGTTGGTGGCCACGCAACTAATCTCGAATATGACAGTGCTCAAGTAGAGTTCCTGCCACCGAATGCGATATCACTGATTCAGCCTATGGATCAAGGCGTTATTCGTGTGTTCAAGGCCCTCTACACACAAAATGCCCTGGCGAACCTGGTTGAAGCCATGGATGCGGACAATGAATTCTCAATGAAGGCTTACTGGCGTAATTACACGATTGCTACATGCCTTCAAAATATTCAGAATGCAATCAAAGAGATGAAGCCAGCCACAATCAATGCCAGCTGGAAGCAGTTGTGGCCCAAAGTCATCTATGACTACAAGGGATTTGCTCCTGACGAAGTCCATAACTCAGGGGTTGCGAATGCTGTAAAGTTGTCTGCATTGCTAGGAGGAGAAGGCTTTAAAGATATGACTCATGAAGACGTGAATGAACTGACTGACTGCCACTCACAGCTTTTGACTGATGAAGACTTGGAAGAAATGACAAAATCAGAGAGCGAAGAGGAGGAAGAAGAAGAAATTGAGGAATTGCACAAAGAAATTGAAGAACCTGGCCTTACAATCGAACGTCTGGCAGCCATGTATGAACATGTGAAAGCAGTCCAACAACTCTCGCAGGAACATGACGATAATATGGTTCGTTCGGTGACCTTTTGCAATCTTCTCGACGATGCCATGAGTCCTTACAAAACCATCTTCGCACAAAAGAAGAAACAGCGACAGCAGCTCCCCATTACCATGTTCTTCGCACGCAAAATGCAGCCGTAAAGCTGTTATTGGCTGCGGAATAATTTCCTATGGAGTCTACAAACGTCATTACCACCTCATTCACTGTAAGTTTACCTATCACGTTCATATAAATTTACGCTTGTATGCTGTTATTCATAAAGTAAAGGGTGGATTTTTTAACAGTGCAGGGAGGGTTTATACAGTAAACGTAAAAATAATTGTAAAATACCTATGTATATGAGTATGTCATGGCATTACCACCTCATTTACGGTAAGTTTACCTATCACTTTCATATAAATTTACGCTTGCATGCTGTTATTTATAAAGTAAAGGGTTGGTTTGTTAACAGTACAGGGAGGGTTTATACAGTAAATGTAAAAATAAATGTAAAATACCTCTGTACATATAGGATGATCCTACTTCGCGGAAATTCACCTATCGCGGTCGGTCCTGGAACCTAACCCCCACGAAAAATGAAGGATCACTGTATATTAATTACAAAATGGTATTATGTACTGTAATTTAAATAAAAATGTACTTCATCTTTAAGATACTTGAAATAACTTACCAGCTTACTTGTATGTTTTTTATATTTAGCATTTCTCTCATTTATGTATTCTGGCAACACTAATGGTGGCAGTGAGGACGAGGATGCATACGTTTTGTCACACTTCCGTATCAGCTGATGCGCCCGCACACGCTACTTCCCTGACAATATTATATTAAAAATATGTTTGCTGTTTGTTCTTAATGCTTTTATTCAATTTTCTTCATAATATCCGATCGCATTAAGCTGTAGAAGAGGAGTAGGATGAGGGAGAACGAATCTTTATCGGCAATCGTTTTGCTACTTCCGTATCAGCTGATGCACCCTCACATGCTATTTCCTTGACGATATTATATTGAAAATATGTTTGCTGTTTGTTCTTAATGCTTTTTTTTTTTTCAATTTTCTACATAATATCCGATTGCATTAAGTGGTAGAAGATTAGGAGGATGGCGGAAAAGTGCCTCCGAGGTGGTCGATTTTTTACTAAAATGAAAGTTTTTTTTTTAAAGTTATTTGCACGGGTGTTATTCGCGAATTTCTTATTTTTTTACTATTATATTTTTGGGGCGTTATTCCAATTTCACAGCTAAAATAAATTCGAAAAAAAGGAACAAGATGTACATGCTATTGCTTTGCCACACTGATGATGCATCCTAGGTTTGAATTCTGGTCAGGGGCAAAATATATATATATATATATATATATATATATATATATATATATATATATATACAGTGTTCCCCCGGTTATTAGCGTTTCTTGGTTCGCGTTCTCACTGTATCGCGGTTTTTACTTTTGGGAAAATTAATTATAAGGTTGTTGTTGTTGTTGTTGTTGTTGGTTTTTGTGTGTGTGTGTGTGTGTGTGTGTGACACCAGGATGGGCCAAAAAATGATAAAATAAAACAGACTTTATCAGGTTGTAAAGAGAAACAGAGATGGAGAGTGTAATGACCTGTCAGATGTGAAGGGATTATAAAAGATGTGTAATGAACATCCAGCTCTCTGCTGGGTTTTAATATACCTCTGCATTACTTTCATGATGTCTATTCTAATAATTCTGCTTAGATCTTATTATTATTATTATTATTATTATTATTATTATTATTATTATCATTGGCAACAATAATTTTCCTTTGATGATGATTGTGGAGATTATTATCATCATCATTATTATTATTAAAGGCTCATCATTGTTTGTACATCTGTTGGTTTATTTACTTTTAATAACTGTGTAAAGTGCCCCTCCCTAGTTGGCTGGGACAAAGAGAGTGTGGGGGGTTGGGTAGAATAGAATGTTGGAGAGAGAGAGAGAGAGAGAGAGAGAATCTTTAAGTAACTCTCGTTCATTCAACGAAAACTACATTATTTATAGTAAAAATAATGGTTTAATTACGAATTCGTAATAATAATGATGATAATAATAATAATAATAATAGTAATAATAATAATAATAATAATAATAATAATAATAATAATAATAATAATCTCCCCAATCATCATCAAAGGAAAATTATTGTTGCCAATAATAATAATAATAATAATATCTAAGGAGAATTTTTAGAATAGACATCATGAAAGTAATGCAGAGGTATAGTAAACCCAGCAGAGAGCTGGACATTCATTACAAATCTTTTATAATCTCTTCACATCTGACAGGTCATTACACTCTCCATCTCTGTTTCTCTTTACAGCCTGATAAAGGCCGTTTTATTTTATCATTTTTGGCCTGCCCTGGTGTCATAATCATCTTAAAAATAAATAAATATATATATATATATATATATATATATATATATATATATATATATATATATATATATATATATATATATATATATATATATTTTTTAAAGGCTGATCCTACTTCGCGGTTTTCCTGGTTCGCGCCGGGTCCCGGAACTGAACTACCGCGATAAGGGGGGGAACACTATATATATATATATATATATATATATATATATATATATATATATATATATATATATATATATATATATATATATATATATATATATATATATATATATATATACCTTGGCTGTTTCCCCCTTAAATTGGGGGGTAGCCGACATCAAAAAAGGAAAACAGTTTGGGGAGAAGTTATTCTCCCCCCACTCCCCCTCTTCTTTGACGTCTCACAGGAGGTTGGTACAAGGGGGGGATTCCCAGTCCCCCCCACCCCGTCCACTTTTAGTCGCCTTTTACGACGCGCAGGGAATACGGTGTGGCTATTCTTTGATATTGTGCCCGCCCCACAGGGCACAGGATATATACATATACATATACACATATACATATATATACACATACATATACGAGCATTGGGCTCTTTCCCGTAAACACAATTAGGTAATCACAATTAGGTAATCACACACATATATATATATAAAAAAGTTTATATTCACTGCACCATACGTACTTGAATGTTATTTTTTTTGAGACTTAATATTTATATTCTCAACTGCATCTTTGCAAGGTAAGACCCAACCTCTGGTGGGTGGCCCATTCAAGAATCCACTGGGGGAACAAATCAATCTCAACCTAGTGCCGGTTCCAAGCCCAGATCACGGTAAGCGTCGGTGCCAGGAAGAGCATGCGGCCGTAAAATTATATATATATATATATATATATATATATATATATATATATATATATATATATATATATATATATATATATATATATATATATATATATATATATATATATATATATATATATATATATATATATATATATATATATATATATATATATATATATATATACACACACACATATATATATATATATATATATATATATATATATATATATATATATATATATATATATATATATATATATATATATATATATATATATATATATATATATATATAGAGAGAGAGAGAGAGAGAGAGAGAGAGAGAGAGAGAGAGAGAGAGAGAGAGAGAGAGAGAGAGAGAGAGGAGAGAGAGATTTACATACAATCCTCCTTGATTTCTTTTTTATTGTTCAATGAAACAATTCAGGTAAAGAAAGATATATATATGTGTGTGTGATTACTTAATTGTGATTACCTAATTGTGTTTACGGGAAAGAGCCCAAAGCTCGTATCTTCCCGTCTCCTGATCGGTTCCATTTTAGACTCAGTGAAACTTATCATACCTGTCCTTAAAACTATGGATTGAGATAGCATTAACTACCTCCTCGCTTAGCGAATTCCAATTATCAACTACTCTTACACTGAAAAAGTATTTCCTTACATCCTGCAAAGAAGTTTTCTTACCAAGCTTCAAACTATGACCTCTAGTTCTAGAGCCAGCCATATCAAAATATCGATCCCTATCCACTCTATCATAACCATGAAGGAATTTAAAGACTGTCACCATATCCCCCCTCACTCTTCTAGCTTCGAGTGATGGTAAGTCTAATTCCCTCAGCCTCTCATCATAACTGAGATTGCGTATTTCTGGCACCAGTTTCGTGGCATGTATTTGAACTTTTTCAAGCTTAGCTATGTGCTTTTTCAAGTGCGGATTCCAAAAGGGGGCTGCATATTCGAGTTTTGGCCTCACATAGGTTACATAAATATTTCTGAACATTTCCTTGTCCATGTGCCTGAAGGCTACCCTTACATTTGATAAGAATGCATATGCTGCCCTTACTATGCCATTTATATGTATTTCTGGAGACAAATCTGCCAGTATGTTTACTCCTAGATCTCTCATTTTCTGTCTCTTGAAGTTGTACTCCAGCCACCGAGTAGTCAAGCTTGGACCTTCTTGCACTTGTACCCATTCTCATTACCTCACATTTTGAAGTATTGAATTTCATTAGCCACTTTTCTGACCACTCATGCAGATTATTTAGATCCTCCTGAAGTTCTCTACCATTGTTCTCGTTTTTTACTTTCTTCACAATCTTTGCATCATCTGCAAACATATTCATGAATGAATTTACAGACTCTGGTAGGTCATTTACATATACAAGGAACAAAAGTGGCCCTAAAACTGAACCCTGTGGAACTCCACTACTAACTCTTCTCCATTCAGACACTGAGTGTCTTACTCTAACCCTTTGTTCCCTTCCTTCTAAGTAAGTTTTTATCCATTCCAAAACATTTCCACCTATTCTAGCCATTGATTGCAGCTTACTAATAAGTCTCCCATATGGAACAGTGTCAAACGCTTTCTGCATTTGTTTGATTCTGTTTCACGAAAAACAAATGAATATTATAAATGTGAATGGTTATGGCTACATAAGGAAATGGAAAGAATTTTATTTTTACAAATTTCTTTTAATTTCCTTACATTTGGTCGAGAGAAAAAAAAATAATATATATAATGTACCTCAACTTAACTCCAACAGGATGCATCGAAAGTCAGAAGCCCACTCACAACTGTTCAAAAACCAGCTTCTCCTTGCCCCCTTTCTCCAAACTGCCACACACACAAAGACTTAACACCTACACTGGGAGCTCCTGCTAAGCCTCCACGACTCAGAACTAAAGCAATTCCATCACACAACTCAACCAATAAAGCAATTCCGTCTCACAACTCAACCAATAAAGCAATTCCATCACACAGCTCAACCAACTCAACAACTCCACCAGCACTACCTCTTCTCCCCAAACGCCAGGCAAAAACTGTAAACAACATCCTGTTCACAGTGTTGCCAACTTCCATGTTACCAGATCCAAATTGTACAAAATCATAAACGAAAACTATTGTCTCCGCAATACCACACACCCCCTTGATTTGAAGATCACTAAGAGCACCACCAACTTCCCCCGCCAAGAGATGGCCACCCATCTCTCAGCACTCCTCCCTGCTTGACACTCCCTCTACATAATCTCTCACTCACACTTCATCCTCAGAACGTGCTGAGGCATCCCATCTACTGAGACATTAGTTTGGGAATTACATTGGTCACCATACCCCTTCCCCAATGTGACGTGCATCCTGAGTTTGGCGGCTTGACCCACACTTCATCTCCAATTTTGATGGAACCTTCCTCTTCGTCTCCTTTATCCGTCTTTGGTACCATGCATGGATGTCGCCACTCATACTTGAAGACTGCTGTCTGTAGCACTGTTCTTTCATCCTGACCCCCTAGGGGACATATTATTCCAGATTACTGCTTCCAACGGTGACACCTGAACCCTCTCCGCCATGGCCTTGATCATTCGATGATGTCGCTCCACAATCCCATTCCCACTAGGCTGATACGCAGCTCTAAAGTAGTGGTTGATATTCCATTTGTCAATCATCTTCAAAGCCTGTGGTCTAAAGACTACTCTTCTTCCTTCGACCTTATTAATCCCACTGAATAGCAGGGTCAACCGCTCGAGTCAACTTCCTCCACTTGTTCCTATCCCTTGCATCTCCCTCCTCCAATCCAACTTCAACCATATCCCTCCCCACCACATCCATCCATCTGATCCGCTGGTGCCCCACACTCCTTCTCCCTATCACTTGCATGTTCTTAGCTCTCCTGATTGGTTCCTCCTCCCCTCTTCTTACTGCATGGCCATAGTATCTCAGACGAGCTTCCCTAGCCTTCTCTATGACAATACAAATTCCACACATTCTTCTTATATCTCGACTCTCTTTCCTCTCCAGTAATGATATTCCAGCAATCCATCTAGCCATCCTCATTTCTGTTCTCTCCAACAGTCCCTACTCTCTCCTCCTAAGTGACAAAGCTTCTGCCCCATATAGCAGTGCAGGCCTGACCACTGTCTTGTATATCTTCATTCTGAGTTGTAGCGGTATTTTCTCTTCTAAGATAACTCCAGTCACTTCTTTCCATTTTCGCCATGCTTCCTTCACTCTCTGTCTCACTGCTTTCTCCATACCTCCCTCCTCTGTTAATACTGATCCCAAGTAGTTAAACTCACTGCTCTGACTGAGCACTGTACCATCTTTCATTTGGAGGTTTACCTCTTCCTGACCTCCTTTACTACTAACCATTAGCTCTGTCTTTCCTGGGTTTTCTTTCAGTCCTTTCTTTTCGAGGGCCCTTTTCCATGCTAAAAACCTGTCTTGCAGTTCATCTTCTGTGTCTGCTATAATGACTAAATCATCGGCAAACATCAGTTCCCACAGTTCTTCATTATTCCTTAACTCTCTTCTCAAAGTGTCGATAACAATGAGGAACAAGAACAGACTCAGAGCTGATCCCTGATGGAGGCCGACCTCCACAGGGAATGCCTCAATCTCCCCATACTTTGTCTCTACGGTGGTTCCTGCCCCCTCATACATCATCTTCTCTATTCCTCTAACTTCTCTGGTACTCCTCTCTTTCTCAGACACCAATACACCACTCTTCTCGGTACTCTGTCATACGGTACTGTTGTCTACCAATACCTCATCAACAGGCCCCCTTTCTAAAAACCGATTCAACGCTCCTGCAAGTTCCTCTCCGTTTTCTGCTCTTAGCTCTCTCCAAATGGCCACTCTACCTGGTCTGCAATCAACCATAGACAAATACAAACCTTGCCTGTAGTGTGTTGCATCAATTGCCAATCTCATCCAGTTGTCTTCCACCCTAAGCTCCCCGGCCTTATGTGCAACTGGTGGAGGATCGATTGTCTGGCACTTGTCGCAGCGCCTAACTCCTTGCCGGATCGTGTCTCTTTTGACTCCTGGATTGACCTTCCTTGCTACAAACAGAGTCCTATCGACTTCCATGTGATGCAGATGATGTAATTCCTCCACACTCGGTACACTGCATAACACACTTTGACCTCTTCTGACATCTCATCTGGAACTCCTAGCCAGGCCTTCCTCACCCTAGTTAACACTTCTGCCTTTTTCTTCTCTGGCACCAAACAGGCGTAACTCCATCTCATATTCCTCTGTCCGCTCTAATAAGGTTCCCAAGCGGCACTTAACTATCATTTCCAAAGCTCCCTTCGTCCGAATTCTGTGCTCTGCTGGTACAGTCGACTGCAACCAACCAAATACTGTCGCCGAGTCCATCTTCACCTCAACTTCTCGCAATCCGCACTTCACAGCTAGATTGACTCAACCATGTACCATCCTCCTTGGTCTCATTGTCAATCTCCAAGATTACTCCTGTGGCAATATACTCGCATTGCACCACACAAGACTCTTACCTGACTTTGGGGCATACCATCTTCCTCTCACTGGGTCCTTTTGACTCACTCTCCTTATAATCTCTTGCAGCATCTCCATCGTTTGCTGCCCGACCTTGTCTTCCCATCTGATGCCCTCTGCTCTCCTCTTTACGTAACCACAAGCTATCCGTAACCAACTTTCCACAGGATTATGTTCCACCAATTTTCTGCACACGGAAAACACCTCTCTCCTACTGAAGTCTTGCTGCACTTCCAGAATCTCATTACCCTTATGGAAAACGAGCTCACCATTCTTCCCTCTTTCCAATCTCAGACCCAAAGCAGTTCCCCCTTCTAGTGACTGGTGGTTTTGTAGCCAGTCCGTACAGACGTAGCTGCTACACAACTTCCGATACACTAACCTTGGTCTCATCTATCAGTATATCATCTATATACGAGTTTGTGGCTGCTTCCATCCCTTTCCTCTTGCTTAATACTGCCTCGATGATCTTGGTCATGATTCTTAGCGCTGAACTTAGTCCTAAGCCAAGCCTCTTTAGGCAGTATGTCCTTCCTCTGTGATTCACAAGCTGGTACTTCCACAGCTTCTCTGCAACGTGGACTTCAGATCAGTTATAGCAGAGGCCCCACTCATCTGCCTCCACTCCCTCAGCTTCTCACTGCAAACATCAGTAGTGTCATCTCCAGTGTGCTACATAACGTATTGGTTAAGTTCACGGCAGACCAGTACTGGCCAAACTTTGTTCTTGTTCGGTTGGATCACCACCATCAAAGATAGCACTCCACATTCTACTTCCGTTTCCCATGGCACCAGTATACCTTCATGGATCCACTTCTCGGTCAAATTCTTTCCTCACAGGCTCTCTCATTGCATTCTCATAGCACCCCACCATGTTCTTTAACACGGGTAGCCCCTCTTTCAAATACCACTTTGCCACCCATTAGTACTGTCAAACTCTGCAATGAAATCCTTGTCAGTAATGTTGCTCAGACTGGCCTTCTGTTCTGTGGCTAGCTTGGCTAGCTCTCCTCTCAATTTCCCATCTTCCTTGGCTTTCACTTTTTTTGCCCCCCATTCCTGGCCTGCATTCACAACTGTCACTGCACACCTTATCCTGCCTCTCGCTACTTTCGAGATGTTCATTGGTACCGGCACATTGCCAAAAACTGCAAAGCCATCATGAATTGTCACACCACCCAGTCTGTTAATCATATCCATAACCATAACTACATCTATGCCAGTTATCTCCTTAGCAACCACAATCGCTGTAGTTCTCAGGTGTATACCTTGCGCTGTCAACTGTATCTCTTTACTGCCCTCACAATCAGGCTGTCTTCCATCCACCGTTACTAACCCTTCTACCTTCGCTGTGCATTTCCCCACCAATTGAGAAGCATACACTGTGATGAAACAACCTGATTCGACAAGTGCTCTCACGTTAACGCTGATCACTGGTAATGAAGGTGAAAATACCTTTAGTTGCCTGAGGGGGTAGCTTCTGGTGCAGCAGCACCCCCTTCACCATTTCCCTGCTCACAGCAGCTTGCAGTATGACCTTCCTTCCCACACTTGAAGCACATTATGGTAGCACCTTGACTTAGTAAATTTGTGTCCTCGGTTCAAGTTCCGGTCAGGGTGAAAAGGATTTATATATATATATATATATATATATATATATATATATATATATATATATATATATATATATATATATATATATATATATATATACAGTGTTCCCTCCCTCATCGCGGTAGTTCGGTTCTGGGACCCGGCGCGAACCAGGAAAATCGCGAAGTAGGATCAGCCTTAAAAAAAGTAAATAAATAAATAAATAAATAAAGATGATTATGACACCAGGACAGGCCAAAAATTATAAAATAAAACGGCCTTTATCAGGCTGTAAAGAGAAACAGAGATGGAGAGTGTAATGACCTGTCAGATGTGAAGGGATTATAAAAGATGTGTAATGAATATCCAGCTCTCTGCTGGGTTTACTATACCTCTGCATTACCTTCATGATGTCTATTCTAAAACTTCTCCTTAGATCTTATTATTATTATTATTATTATTATTGGCAACAATAATTTTCCTTTGATGATGATTGGGGAGATTATTATTATTATTATTATTATTATTATTATTATTATTATTATTATTATTATTATTATTATTATTATTATCATCATCATCATCATCATTATTACTACGAATCCGTAATTAAACCATTATGTTTACTATAAATAATGTAGTTTTGGTTAAATGAACAAGAGTTACTTAAAGATTCTCTCTCTCTCTCTCTCTCTCTCTCTCTCTCTCTCTCTCTCTCTCTCTCTCTCTCTCTCTCTCTCTCTCTCTCTCTCTCTCTCTCTCTCCTCTCTCTCTCTCTCTCTCTCTCTCTCTCTCTCTCTAACATTCTATTCTACCCAACCCCCCCACACACTCTTTGTCCCAGCCAACTAGGGAGGGGCACTTTACACAGTTATTAAAAGTAAATAAACCAACAGATGTACAAACAATGATGAGCCCTTAATAATAATAATAATGATGATGATGATAATTATATCCACAATCATCATCAAAGGAAAATTATTGTTGCCAATGATAATAATAATAATAATAATAATAATAATAATAATAATAATAATAAGATCTAAGCAGAATTATTGGAATAGACATCATGAAAGTATTGCAAAGGTATATTAAAACCCAGCAGAGAGCTGGATATTCATTACACATCTTTTATAATCCCTTCACATCTGACAGGTCATTACACTCTCCATCTCTGTTTCTCTTTACAACCTGATAAAGTCTGCTTCATTTTATAATTTTTTGGCCCATCCTGGTGTCACAATAATCTTTAATATTTTATTTTATTTTATTTTATTTTCCCCCCCCCCAAAGAAACCGCGATACAGTGAGAACGCGAACCAAGAAACGCGAATAACCGGGGGAACACTATATATATATATATATATATATATATATATATATATATATATATATATATATATATATATATATATATATATATATATATCCTAATGTCATTACAGGATGAAGATGGAAATGACTCAGGCCATGGAAATCTTTCTACTTCTTCCCTAACGTCAGATCACTGTCATACACCTCGTGCAGGCAATCGTTCGTCGAGGAGAGCCATAACCAAGTTAATCATTGCTTGTTGTTTAACGACTCTCTTCATGGTAAGCAAGTTGCTATTGGCTCTGACTTTATTTGGGTAGCTATGTGTCAGGTGTTATTTCTTGCTCGTATTAAACAGTTTTATAAATCTTATTTCTTAATATTGGTTAACATTGGTTAGAAGATCCCATCATTCTTGAAAATGTTATAATTTAAGTCTTTGCATGTTGTTCTGTTTGCTATACTTTATCTCCAACTTGACAGATAGAGGATTTAATATTTTATAATTTTACGTATTCATGTTGTTATTCGAATGACCTTTAATTGAAGATATTACTTTTTAAACTGACCTATCAAGGTTAAGATTTTTATTCATAGACAAGGGCATGAATGCCACTTATTGTCAAGAAACATGTGTATGGCAATAAGTGTACTGTAAAATTTCCCTCTTTAATTTGTATCATCATATGGAATGCAGCACATGGTCATTTAACTATGTGAAGCTTATTGCTTTCAGCATAAAGTTTACATTTCATAATACAATATGTTAATTGATATAATTTGGTTTCA
>JAXCGZ010022848.1:50000-90000 GCA_037179515.1 Halocaridina rubra | reverse complement strand
ATCTTTTTAAAGAAGAAATAATTTTTGTTTTTGCATTGCAGAGATATTAGGAGCCGTGATAAGTGTCCTTATAATATGGGTGATCACTGCAATACTCGTGTACGCTGCCATTCAGCGCGTGACATCCATGACGTTCACCGTTGAGGCAGATATCATGATTATTGTGTCTGCTTTGGGTGTGGTTATGAATATTATGTGAGTACAACCATTAGTCATATTATTTTTTTTAATAATTTCAGGATACTTAACTATCACAGCCCATATCTTTCTGAAAAGTAAAACTCCATGCACTTATTTGAAGTCAGGTTAGAAAATGTCCACCAATTACCATGCTTGGTAATGCAAAATGTATTGTTCCCTTGGACATGCAGTTGCGTTTGTGCAAGTCGTAGTGTAGCCTATGTTAAAGATGATAGTGTTTATGTTTTTGTAGTTTTTGGGGAACATTTGAGATGCACGCTGGAAAATAGCAGCAAAATCTTAGTCATATAGATATTTTTGCCAGAGTGGTACCATTCACAACTTTGAGCCATCAGGTCGAGGCTTCGCAGCCCATCACATTCGGTAGTTAGCAAGGGATTTCACTCAGGGTAACAGTCTCACTTGCCTAAACCAAATTCCTTCACAAGGCACCAACCTAGCCCTCATTAGAAAAGGGATCCTTTGACTTGAAACTGATCACATTGTTGCCAACGTATATAAGCGAGTAGATAAGAACTGTGACTCTGTGTCACTCGCTGCCTTTTTACCAGTGCGAATGTAGGATGATCTATTTTCAGACTTGGTGTCGTTTTACACGTTGGTTCAGGTGGTCATGGACACAGTCATCACGGGCACAGCCACAATCATTCGACTCCATCTAACTTGCAGACGAACATGACGTCATCGGAGCAGCAGAATCCGCCCACGACCAATATAAATGTCAGAGCAGCTTTCATTCACATTATTGGAGATCTTTTACAAAGTATCGGTGTGCTAATAGCTGCCTATGTCATTAAATTTTACGTAAGTATGATATCCGCTTCAATCGTAGTTTTGCCAGAATTATTTTAAAAGTTTTCCATTCAACCAGTTGCTGTATAGTTAAAAATGTATTTATATTGTGTGTTGTAGGTAAAACTTAGCAATGAATATATTGCTGTAATTACCTTCAAAATGTGATACTATATAGTTAGTAAGTTTTTCATAAGGGAATAATGTGCACAGTGTTTTTAATTTTAGTATATTGTATTTTATTCTTAAATCTCATTATATTTCTGTCAGACTGATTGGTCATTAATATAATTCGTTGTCTTTGCAGCCTGAATATAAAATTGCGGACCCCATTTGTACCTTCATATTTTCCATATTGGTTATCATTACTACAATTCCTATCATGAAAGACCTATCTCATGTTCTCATGGAAGGGACGCCCCCAGGCATTGACTATAATATGGTGTCTGCCAATCTTATGGCATTACCAGGCGTTAAAATGGTCCATTCGTTACATATATGGGCACTCACCCTGGAAAAAAATGCATGTTCCGTGCATTTAGCCATTGGTAAGTACTCGCAGTTCACTTGAAGGAGGTATGAAGCTATTTAATCCATTTGTGTACAGTATTTAATTTTTTAGTAATTGCAGCCGTCTTATATAAAAATATTTCTTTGTATGCATATTCTTTTTATTTACTAATAATGCCTGGCCCTTAGTAGAAAAGGGAGTTCTTGACGTAAAACCGAATCATCATCATCAATATGTGATAAGTTGTGAAGTAATAATGAGAAAATAAATTCATCTAATTAAGCTTTACGAAGCTATACAGTACTTCATCACCAAAACAAAACAAAACAAATTTAATAATGGAAAATTTAGGAAAAATTCTGTTTGGAAAGTTAATTTTTATATGCAGTGAAATATTAATAACCTATTAAAGCTTAATTCTTTTAATATATATATATATATATATATATATATATATATATATATATATATATATATATATATATATATATATATATATATATATATATATATGGACCTATGACTTTTTGTTTAATTTACCTGACATAGATGTGCCAATTTATTAACTGTGTTTCTGGCCGCATTCTTATGCAAGGCAAAAAGGTGAAAAGACAGTCATCAAAAGCTTGTAAGATACTCACAAAAACTGACCATGAAAGCATTACCAAAGGCGTCTGTACCTACTCCTCTCCCTCACTAATATACTCAGTAATGCTGCAGTTATCAATCCAGTATAATTTAGCAATGAATCACGGAATAGAAATTATTCCAAAGTCATTTATCAGTCTACAGCTTACGTTCCCATATTACCTTCAGACTGACTGACAAAATAAATTGAATATGTGATCCTCGATATAGTCCTAGTTTTTTTTTACGCAAGGCGTAAAAAATGATTGCTGTTTAATATATCTAGTATTCATGACAGAGATAATTATATTGCTAACTGTTAAGTATGCAAGATTATTTAGATTCCTTAGATATACAGTACCTTCCTTGGAGTGTTTAGGCAGAGTGCCATACTCTGTCAGATTAAAGGAGCATTGTACTTTGTTTACACAGGATCTTAGTGTCTAAATATTTTCATTCCTTTTCTCGTTTCAGGTGCAGAGAGTGATCCGGAAGTTGTGCTTAGAGACGCGCAGCATGTGATAAGAACTCGACATCATATTTATCATACGACCATTCAAGTGGAGCAGTATCAGCCCTTACAGATGGATAATTGCCAACAATGTCAACCTCTTTCCAAATGATTGTTGCTGGAGTTATTAGCGTGATGAAAACCAATTTAGAATTACCAAGAGATAGCAGGAATTATGTCTGGCATATTATTTGTAATGTTGACAGTACTGTAGTAAACTGCATCAACAAAAGTACTGTACTATTTATGTAAAATTTTATCTTCAATTTATAACTAACAATATGTTTATAAAGTAGTTTTGCGAGACTTGCTAAGCATTCGTGCCGTTTTAAGAGTGCTGAACAGAAAATTGATATAATTGTATTACCGATAGTATATCTGTGTATAAGTGATCAGTGCCAGCTCGAATTATCTTGATTCTCTCTTTGCAAAGACAATCTCACAATATTTGACTATGCAGAGTTTAATATGTATATATATGGTATTTAGCTGTACACAGAATATATTTTTTAGTAATTTTTATATATATGTTTGCAAAGAAAAGCTTAGAATGATGGATCTGATTGTCAAACTGGTGTTACTGCAAGGTTGACTTGCGCAGGAAAAGTAGTGTCAGAAGTGTTCTTGCTTATGGGAAAAATCTAAGAAAAACCTTAGGCACCGGAGCCAAGGGGCTTCGTACGGAGACACTTTACGCCGACCCGTTGCCAAAGTTTATTATTACCCGACTGACTCACGGAGAAATATTTATTATGCATATTTGGCAATACCGAGTAATTTCACTGTAGACTGGCAAATACGTAAATGACCTTTTCTACCGGTAACTTTGAGCAGTTAGCCAGCTTTAGCTTTTAGCAATATTACTACTAATAGTAGATCATATTGGAAAATGTTTTGCTCTTGTTTGGAAAGGAAAGTCAGGTATTATTGAACTGTATTTCTTCTTTACAGGTATCATGTTTCCTCTTTAATAAGGTTTTGGTGCTTTTTTTTTATTGTAAATCTGACAATAGTTTTATTTCACATTTTATGTGCCACTTAGTCCCCATTTGGAAGTGGACACACATGGATTAAAGCTGAGGATTGGATGCCCTTCCTATTGCCCTGCTGTAGTCTAGAACTCAAAGCTGTCGCCTTCTCAGTCGAGTATTCTCCCTCTACTTGCAGCGGTCTCCTTAATCTGACGTGCGAGTATTTATTACGTACGTCTCGGGAATGGATTTTTCTCTGTCGTTCGTATCTCCAACTTTTCGTCGTGCAACTCGTGATAGATTATGAGATTCTGTCTTTCTCATTTCTTGAGGTTTTATGTTAAAACAGCAGTGGGATCCTTGGTAAGAAAATTTGTCTCACAGTGCTGGTCATATTTTCATCTGTAACTATGAAAAAACCTATGCAAGAGCATCATCTTAAGGATCTAAATAGCAAATCATAAGTTTTCTTTCCATTGTTATTCAGAAGAGAGTGAATGGTTACCTTGGTATTGAAGAGTCACCAAGAATTCTTCGCTCTCCATTAAAAACGTCTTTTCTGATATCTACGTTTGTATAGTAATTGTTGAATTCCTCTGAGAAAACAAAGATGAATTATGTAAATTTTATAAGAAGTACATTCAGAGTCTTACCATAAATATAATTTTATCCATTGTTATTAATTTGTTAGTTTTTTCATGACTTGTCATATTCATATCACTTATGATATATACTCTTTTCACCTGTTACTCAGTATATTATCATATATCACATTCAAAAATCATGGGTTGTGATAATAGATCTTATGTCAGTTATGGCTCTTAGAAATCAGGTGAATCTGTTCTCAGTGCTTGGCTGTGATCGTGGATGTAATAATTCATACAGTTGTATATTCATCACCTTGAAATTTTATATAAATTATTATATGAGATATCATGTACTTTTTTGGCTTATCCTCTTTCATATATGTATATATATCCAATATGTTAATGTTGATAATGAAGATTGGCTACAGTGCTAATCCATAAAATAACGAGATGAGCGGCACTGTAAGTACAAGACAAGCCAGCAGGTTAAGTTGAACCTCTTGATGACAAGCCAGAAGGATCATCTATTTTATAGTTGCTTGAAATGTGGTGTTTTGAAGGAGGCAAAAAGTCTGGTGCAGTGAAGGCTGATAGTCGAGGATTGGTAGGTGACTTCAAAGTTGCAGAATTTGGGCTAAGAGACATAAGAAGCTGCTTCCTTTTTCGCTTGGCTTAATCATAGATCTATTGCAGTGGTTCAAGGCCAGCAGTGATCACACTGGTGACACATATACTTTGTTCCATTGAAGGTCAAACGCCTTCAGAAGATCTTTTCATTATTGCGCTTCCTCCTCAAGGTATATCTTGACTTCAGGTATAAAGCAGTGATGGAACCAATCCAGAAAAATAAAAACTGTCACCCAAGCCTTTAATTATACTGTCAGAACACTGGCAGTAGCTTATTTTTATCATTAACCCCTTAAGTGATTAATTTTTATGATCATTGCATGTCAAACTGGATCTAATTTTTTTATTTAATTAATTGAAAATATAAGTTGTTTAGACACCATATATCTTCGTTTAAATACAAAATGACGATTAATTATATGAAGAAAAAAAAAATTTAATCTTAATCTGTTGGCCTTTTTCTGGTCTATTATGAGTTATCTCGTAGAAGATGTACACACACAATTTGGTCTATCACTAGATATCTTGTATGGTTAGTTTTGAAATTGTTTTGGAGATGTACAAACTTATGCTGTAAAACACTAAAATGGCAGTAATCTCTGTAAACAGTCGTACAATAATACAAGATACTTCATAGAAGCCGAGAACAGCACTTTGGATCACAAGATATTTCAGATTGTTATAAATTAGCATTTAACTTAATGATATCTCGGGTTAGTTTATTATGGCGTTAAGCACTTGTGGATTTTGCGCCTTGTACACAAGACCAAGTTTGATCACATGGTGTGAGGTGTTGTCACATAGTACGAGAATCAGGTGATCCTTGTAGGCCTTATATCCTGGGGCATGCTTGGTATCCTTATGAATGTATGTGCAACGTAGCATTTTCATCCAAACAAAGGATTGTTTCATCACTGTTGAAGTACTCCTCTGGAAGTTAGCCTTTTTCTGCAATGATTTTCTCGATATTTTCAGGGAACACCTCCGCAGCCTACATGTTGACTGTGCAACTTCATCCGTGATCTTCATATTTTCAGGTTATGGCACTTTATAAAAGTATGCAGCCACTCCCTGCTTGCAATAAGCACCTTTTATTTCAATGTGCTAGTACCTAACGCAAATTTGCACATATCTTAAGGGCCTTTTCACTTAACATATCCATCAACAAGGAAATGCTCTTGCACCATATTTTCCAACCATATACAGTATTTCATGCATTTCTTAATTTTAAGAAGCTCTGTATCATGGACTTGAGAAACCACTTATGATACTGCAGGTGGAACACTGATATTAACACGAATTTCTTGCTCCCAGGGTGTTATTGCTTTATTCCTGCCATACTCCAACTAGTATGGATCTCAGCATTCTGTCTAAAATACTTGAGAAGGTAGTTGCCACCCAGTTAATAAATTTCCTTGAATCAAATTGTCTATTATGTGAAGAACAACACGGTTTTCGGCCTAAACTTTCGACCGAGACGGCCCTACTTAAAATTACTGATAAAATTTATAGTAATATTGAAAATAAGAAAATATCACTTTTATTATTGTTAGATTTGTCTAAAGCATTTGACAGTGTACACCATCAAATTCTAATGAGAAAACTTTCCAAAGTTCATGTTGACTCATTTTGGTTCGAAAATTATCTGAAAGATCGAATTCAATCAGTTCGAATGGGCTCGACTCTCTCTTCTTCTTTAGATATCAGTTTTGGCGTTCCTCAGGGTTCAATTTTGGGTCCTCTGCTTTTCTTAATATATGTTAATGATTTACCTCAATTTATAAGAGATTGCCTACTTGTTATGTATGCTGATGACACCCAGATTATGCTTACTGGTGACATTGATAGAGTTCCTGAAAATGAAGTTCATATATAATATCTGTCTTTTAGTTTTTAAAATAAATCATGGAATATTACCGGAATGGCTCTTCTCATTGCCAACAGTTAATCAAGTGCGTATCAATAACGTCAACACCAGATATCCGAATTCTTTTTACGTGCCCAGAACTTCCACTGATATTGGGGCAAGAGCCTTAAATGTAATGGGCCCGAGACTTTGGAACTCTTTACCCGCAAACTTAAGAAGTTGCCAAACATTACCCTCACTTAAATCTCATCTTTTAAATCACCTACTTAATAAGTGATTTTAGTCTCATTATTATCCTCCCATTGGGTAGACGAAGTGTACGTATGCATATTTTAATGTGTAAATTTTTTGATTTTGTGCTTTGCAAATTTCATTTGTTTTATTTTGACATTTTACATTGTAATTTGTAATTAGATTAATTATCATGTAATAGCCATTTTTGATGGAATAAAGTTTTTGACTTTGACTTTTGACTTTTTGGAACAAAGACTGAATCAACTGTGGTATTCTCGCTCACTCAGCCATGAATATAGTTGAAACTGCGTACGTATATTCTGTGTAAGTATCAGGGCAACTGTATATAAACGATAATGTTATATAGTGTACTGACATCATGCAAAGTCAGGATAGAACATAAATTTCAAAACAATTACACTGTGGATATAATGCATACACAATTTGGTGGTCTCACATATTTGGTTAGTTTTTTAAAATACAAAAGCTCTCAAAAAATTTATACTAAATCTTTCCAACTGTTTACAAATTTATTTTCCTGTCATTTATATACATACTCTCTGATAAAACTCATGGAACCATTATATAACTTGTGCAAGATTTATGCATCATCCGTTGTGTATATGCTGAGTAATATTGCAATAATTATAGTACTGTATTATTGTATTATTGGTAGCAGTATATCAGGCTCAATGAATCTACTGGTAAATATTTATAAGAAGTGTTCCTTTCATTATCATATCCTTTTAATCTTTCAACCAGCAATAATTATCCGTAACAGGAGACTTTGGAGCAATACATATTGGTTATGGACTCTAGAATATGCACTGACAAACAAAGTTTATCCAGTATCTGAATTCTTAAGCCTTACTTTAAGTTCTGCATGCCACAGTCTGAGTTCTATGGGAGTCACACTGCACTCAGCTGGATGTGATGACTTCTCAGTACATCACATCAGTTTTACAAGAAGTAAGGATCTTCAAGGCATGAATTGAACTCAATGGCTCCTGTTTTTTATTTTACTCCCTAATCTGGGTGAGTTTCGATATTTTCATTATATATAAACATGAGTTCATTATCATCTTCTCATCACCAGTTTGAAGCGACGACCTCATTGCATCTAGAACACAATTCCCGACCAACAATGGCAGTTAGCTTTCGACAACGAAGACACTTACACTTCTCTGATTTATTAACTTGTAAAGTGAACCCTTCTTCCTCACCTGTAATGAAAATTCAGATGCCATATGATAATACACTGTAAAGTTTTGTTACTTGTTAATACATACAGCCAGTTAGTTACTCTTAAAAATACACATCAGACATAAAAGTCACTCATATATTGTTACCATGCACTTCTAAAATACTGTACAACGATTTATGTTATGAATATTGTATAGGGGGTCACCATTGTTCGTCACTAACTGGGACCATGGAAACGTGACTAATAATGAAATGAACAACAAAACTACATTTCCCATATAATTAATATAATTAGGGTCTAATAGGGGCCAAATATCCTACATCTATGTCTTATGAAATGAGCAGTTATGCATAAACATTTGCGAATTTAAATGAGAAATAGGAATAAGGGAAAAGAAAACGAAACTGAAATGAAATACATGTAATAATACTAAAATTAAAGGAATATCTTACAATGGTTACAGTACACTTGATGACAGCTGCAGACGATGGTTGGGGGGAGGAGAGGAGTAGTTATTCCATCTTCTTAAGCGTTAACACATTTGCGAATACTACTACCTTTATCTGTCATATCTAACTCAAAATACACCGTAAATAAGGCAAAATAGCACAAAATTGGCAGAAAATAATGTAAAGCAGATATCGGAAGGAATCCGCGACATCATACACCATTAGCACCAGCTATTGACGAAAAAACTAAACCGGAAGTTTTTTGTCGTTCTCTTAATATTTTGACAACAAAAGAGTGAAAGGACGTACATTAGTTCAATGAACAATGGTGACCCCCTGTACTGTATATCTAAAATCTGTTCAAGCACAACTTTTCACATTTTTGCAGAGGAAGAAAAATCACTTGAGAATAGATAGATGTAATTCTATGTTTTATATGTAGTATTTGGTGTACAGGGCATGCCATAAAACTAGAGGCTTTGCCAGTGATAGTGTTCAAAGCTGAAGTTATAAGTGAACTGATTGGGTTGTGCTATTCCTTGCAGACAGGCTTCATTTCATATATAATCCAATTTACTGTTGGCTTATTCATGGATATATAGAAACTGGAGAAAAACAATGCACTTGTGAAGACTTCCTAATGTGCTTTCTTGAGGAGCACACTTTTTTATATACTGATTTAGTATTATACTTGCAAAGTCATTGATATAAATAGTTTGAAAGGCATCTAGATGATAATATCCCAGAGTATTTTTTGTTTGAAATGCTGAACATAAACTCATTAGTTTTACTGGCCTACTGCTTTTAGTTGGTTAACAAGTTGTTCCGGCTGGGTTTAATTTCTAACAATGGACATTTTTACGTATCCATTAAGAACAGCGTTAGCACTGAGTGAAAGAGAATTGAATATGAAATGTCAGGCACACTTATTGAGGGTGGTAATTTGTATGCCTGAAAATAGAGGAAAATGAACAGCCAAGTTGATGAGTGACATGCATAAGCGAGAGGTAAAGTGAATGGAAGCATATTTAATGAATATTGGTAAGAATGAGACAGGATTGTAAGGTATGGTGATTATAATTTTGAATCAGTAAGGACCTGGTTGTAAAAGAAGTGAACAGAAAGAGAGGGGTTTTGGAATTCTCTAAATGACTTCATGGAGAGGTGTGGAATGAAAGTGAATGTTGACTTGTTTGTTGATTTGAACTGCAGAATGGAAGACGAGCCAGCAAATGAGCTTAATGGGAATTATAGTTTACTTCAAAGGAATGGAACATTTATTTCCTCTGAGAGAATAGATGAGAGATGTGTGTGTGAAGAAGTTAATGATATTAATACAGTGTCTTAAAGGAAAGCTTAGTATAATGATAAAAGTGTAACAGTAGACAGCAGCAAAGTAACTGATACAGTACTGACAGATCATGTAGTGATGGCCAAAAAAATATGCAGATGAGTATTAGATATGGATGCTTTAAGAAGAGAGAGCAGTGGAATGTCTGGCCATTGGAGTCATATCTCGCCCTACGTCATTAAATTGTTCCAAGACTCACAACTTGAGCTAAATGAATCCTTTAAAAACAACAAAGACACCTTATGAACCCCTAAAATCTATCCCATGATATTAGAAATATATGGATGGAGTAGAAAGGGAAGGGAAGTAAATGCTGGAATGCTAAGCAGATATTTGGCATGAGTGGGTAAGTATGGAATGCTATAGGGAGTGAATCAGGGGCCATCTGCAGATGACATTGCAAAAGTGGTTCATACAGAGAAAAACTATGCAAGTGGTGGGGTAAACCAGCTACAGATGTCGAGCCTCATGACAATTAAGCTGTGCCCTGCTTACAATGTGTGATTTAATATTGTGCAACCCTTATGCCAAAGGTGTACGACATGAGGTATGAGGTGATCGAGTCTTTTGGTGAATGGATGTATGTTCTGATAAAGCCACTTCCCTTAATAAGGGAATGTTGAGGTCACTGTATATAGACAGATAAGTTTACTAGCTAAGGTATTTTCTTCTCAAAAAGGCAAATTGTTTAAACATGCACAAACTCCATGAATTGTCAAAATTAAATACATTGTAAAATAGTTACGTTTTTGAAGTGAAACTCTGGACACTTGAAGTAGCTCACACAACCCTGATTCATCCGCATCCTCACTACTCTGCATAGCCTGCCAGAGAGCAAGAAAAATCATCATCATCATATCTTTAGGGTTCTCACGTCAGGGGTTGCCACAGCAAATAAATCCTCTCTGTATAGCCCTATCCCTGAGTCCTCTGTAATACTGCATACCCTCTTGTCCTCCCTCACCACATCCATTAATCTCCTCTTTGGCCTAGCTTTCCCCCTACTGCACGACAGGAAATCATATGGCGGAAATACTAAAGAAAAAGATGTAAATAGAAGATACAGTGTGCAAAAGTGTATCCAGGGAGGATACAGCTACTTAGTATAAGTATAAGAAATATAATGAGCAAGAGAGAGTGCAAGGCTATCACATGGCACTCACCCGATGGCAGACACACTTACGACTCTCACTAGTCATAAATTTAAGTAGAAAGTATATTTACATAGCTAGGTAGGGTTGCCTCTATATAATCTCTTTCAAAAGTTCATCAGGTCGAAGGCTCTTCCTAACACCAGACAGCATTCTAAGAATATTTTTTTTCTTTGGATATTTTTTTTTTTTTGCAAATCTTTTAACTTTTGTCAGTAGCTTCAAGAAATATGAAAAACAATCACTTGACAAACCTATCTAAGCTGTTATATGACTATTTGAATGATTTTGCGCAACAGTGTATGGAATCTGTATCAGCTGCTACTTTACTGAAGTGTTACCTCTCTCAAAATACATCACATCTAAAAAGATGGAATAAAATGGGAAAAAAATATGAGACTACAAATAAATACAGTCTTGAAGAAGAAAACTTCTGATGTTCAAACTTACTTTTAAAGCCTGATAAAATTCTCCTCCAGCCTCCAAATTCACCTGGACAGTGTATGGAAGAACGTTAGGATGAGCATGATACAACTCTTTTCTAACTGTCATGCAAGTCTCTACTGCACTGGCTAGATGTGTTTGCTTCCATGAAGGAGGAGCCCCTTCGGTCTGCTGATGGAAAATTCTCCAGTCTGAGAAAGTAAATATGTAAATATTAGAGCAAGTTTAGTTAGCTGATGGAAAAGTCTCCAGTCTGAATAAAGTATATACGTAAATAATGGAGCACCTTTGGTCTGCTGATGAAAAACTATCCAGTCTGAAAAAGTATATGGGTAAATAATAGAGCACCTTTGGTTTGTTGATGGAAAACTCTTCAGTCTGAAAAAGTATATAGGTAAATAAGACGAGCAAAGGCTCACAATGATATTCTAAATAAATGATCCATGTAGATTACAGGTGCATTTGCTTCCATGAAGGTGGAGTAACTTTGGTCTGCTGATGGAAAATTCTCCAGTCTGAAAAAGTATATAAGACAGGAATTATTTGAATAATTCTAGGGAAATCCTACTCTGAATCAGCGTTGCTAAGAGCATCAAGTTCTAATATATATACAGCCTTGGTACTTGAGATAAAAATCTGACCAAGAAACAGCTATAGTGTCTATCAGTTGGAGTACTGAGGCAAATGGAGAAACATTACATCATGTTGCTATACACATTTTTGCTTCTTCCTTTGTGCTAGCATCAATCTCCATCACTCAAGCATTTATCCATCCATAGAAATCAAAGCAAACACTCATGAAATTAATCTTTACACCTTAATCACACATTTCCATAACAAGGAAAAAATGCCGTATGAATACATTCACCTTGACTGACAAAGTTGAGAGTAGAGGCACCATTTTTCAACACCAAAGGTAAGACTAATTTCACTTCTAAGAACAGTATGATTCACAGCTACTACTCAGATTAAAACATTTTTGCCTACCCTGTGGATAACCTAAGCAGGGTGGTGGGGGGGAATAGTGGCAACATTTTATCCCCCAAGGAGCTAGGAGAAGTGAGAGGTATATCTGGCAGGTGGTGAATGTGTGTTCCTTGGCTTGGCCACCCCCCCCTTACAAGGGACATTGCAACCATTGTACAGTGTATGTTAAAAAAAGGAGTTAAGTTACATGAAATAGAGCTGAAGGGATTAAAATAAGAGGCACTCAATTTATCCTCTCAGAATAATAAAATGAGCACTGAAACAGCTAGTCTTTCTCTTAGTGAATTTCACACTCCAGCCCATTTAAGCAGCATTATACATCTTTGGCGGTACAGTATATTGTAATATTCCAAAATCACTACTTCTTTACCTCAGAAAAAATACTGTAGGCAAGAATACTTTCTCCCTGTTCTCCTGCATGTCGTAAAAGTTGACTAAATGGAGCAGAGCGAGGGGACTGGGAATCACCCTCCTCTGTTATTTCTTCCTGCAAAGAGTCTAAGGTATGTTGCTTTGACTTAGCCACCCCTCTTATCAGGAGGAACATAGTTCATGGATAGAGACAGATTAGTTAGGAAAGATTTCTTTCAGCAACAGTATAAACTAAAGCCAAGTAGCATAAGAAGCAATAGTATAAAAGTAATTTCTTGTTGTCCTTTTCTTACTGTTAATGTCTATATGTATATGATAATGACCATGCACCATAATATAAAAATAAAGTTCTCAAAAGTAGTATTCGCAAAGTAAAAAACTTGACCCTTTGTTGAAGTAAAATACAGATGAGAGGATTTCAAGTCCCCACTATGGCCCATTTAGTCAGCTTTTACGACTCGTAAGGGAACATGAAGGAGGTTGTAATGGAGTGGTAATATTGTACATAGCATATACTAATTCTAAGTCAAGTTCTATCTTGCGTGTTCTGTTGAGAAGCATTATTCCTATTCTAATTCTAGTGAGTAGAAGTGTTATCTTCTTCTCCCGCTAATTCTGAGAGATGTCCGACAACACCAGCAAATAGCTGCAGGCATTTACTACCCAGCAAATAGCTGCAGGCATTTACTACATATTTTCTATCGTTTTACAATATCCTACCCTTATTAACATAACCCTAATCCTATTTCTGATGCCGCTAAGTAATATATATCATAGTGGTAGTGTGATAATATATACAGTAAGTCAGGTATATAATGAACGGTTAGTTCTAGCTTATTTAGTCGGTTCTGACTAATTACCATGCATATCCTAACCTAATACCGCTGTGTTCATGCTACAGTTGTTGCCCATACAGGCAAACTATTTAACCCATAATGCAGGGGAACCGGAATACCTAACCTAACCTATTACAATTGGCAACTATATCACAAAGGTATTTCAGCCAACCCCCCTTATAAGGTGGAATATGGATTTGTATACACATACAGATAGATAGTACAGTACAGTATTCATAAACGTACACTTAGGCAGACAGTTACTTGACTGAGAAGAGAAAAGCAGGGATAAAGGAACACAAAAGTACAGATAAATTAAGACTAAAGGAAGAGTACACCACCTTTGCCTGCCGGATGATGAAGAGTCACTTCCTCTGCTAAGTGAGGCAATATAGGCGCCAGAGTCAGCAAAAGATGGTGTAGGAGATTCTGTACGACTACAAGGGCAGACATTCTTTTGGTACTCCAGCGAGATTCGCAGTACAATCTACAGTGAAGAAGAGAATATTCCAATACTTTTTGTGACATTTTCTGGTGTTCAGTATACAAAAGAAAAAAGATGGTGCATAGAATTTACAGAAATATTATACTCAGATAAATAAAAAAAAAAGCATAGCTTTTATTCATGAAAATTTATATACCAGTACAAAACTAAAAATATGCTTTATTTAAGCAAACTATCTAGAGTAATATTTGCAATCACAGTGCCAAAGTGATGACGCTCGCAACTCTGAGTCGTCAGGTTGAGGATTTGCGGCTTGCCATGGTCTTAGGTTAGAAGGGCATTCACTCAAGGTAATACTAACACCTGCCAAAACCAAAGAGCTTCATATGAAGGCACCGTCCTAGCCCAAAGTAAAAAGAGGAAGTACGTGAGGTAAAACCGTTCACATCAACAAAGGTTATATTTCTTCTGGGCAGATTCAACATGATTAAAGCTACAATTTTAATAATATTTGTTCCCTGCAAAATAAATTCATACCTGTCTCGTACAAGATTAATGTAAAACGAAGATACATCAGAATAGATGAATGAAGTCACTCTGATCACTACTTTGTGGTACTGATAATTCTCGTACTCTTCCCATACCTATGAAAAATATTAAATTACATCAGCATAAAGTTAACCTCATTGATAATACTATATTATTTTCATTAAAAACAATATCCAAGAACTAGACTAGTCTTGTATTATAGAACTTGGTAATGTACTTCTTCTAATAGGCCCTGCTTAACTTCTTTCAAATATGATATTATTATACAGTATACTAAAATGACTAAGTTTTCAAAATGATGTTCAAACACTAATCTTGCATATACTGTATATCAAAGTTAGTACAGTATATGGAACTGTAAACAAACTACAGTTATACATCAACTGATGCATATCAAATAGTGTGGTTTTGATTAAACGTGGTTAGAAAATATTAAAAGATACTGAAATTTATTATATATATATATATATATATATATATATATATATATATATATATATATATATATATATATATATATATATATATATATATATATACAATTTATGAACAAGTTTGGTTCCAGAAGTCCATTCATAAGTAGAATTGTTCATTAGTTGAGCATAGGTAAATAAATGTAGTACTGTATACAGTAAATACATATGAAGTGCTGTACAGTACTTTGGCTAAAAACACTTATTTACTACATAAAACATAAAGTATAGAGTATTAATGAATTTAAATATTGTAGTAATAAAATAATAATACAGTACAGAACAGTAATACATACATTAATATAGGTAGATTATGGGTAGGCTTTCGTTCGTGTCTATGAATGTTCATAACTCGGTTGTTCATAATGTTAAAAAGCCTAAACATTTTACTATGGAAATGAATAAAGAATAATAGCTAAACATAAGAATGGTGTTCGTATCTCTGATCTCGTCAAGCAGTAAGACACGGCAAAATCGACCATCTGTACTCCTCTTCCTTCACCATCATCCATGTGTGCCAGCAACTATCAACCACATGTGTAAAGTGCAATACATTTATCATGTTTTATTTTAGTACAGTATTAGAGTAATCTATAGTATTTTTTTAAAATTAAGGTAATATTTTATTCCATTCAGTATTTTGCCACATATAAACCCATAAAAAAATCAAATAGGTATGTTTCTCAGACTGGGGAACAAACTAATAAGATTTATATTAATTTCAATGAGAAAATTGTTTCCTCTTACAAACATTTTGATTTGCGAATGGGGTTAAGGATCGGATTAAGTTTGTGACAAGAGGTTACGCTGTATGCATATATATACAGTGCTACCCCGGTTATTCGCGTTTCTTGGTTCGCGTTCTCACTGTATTGAGGGTTTTTTTTTTTTTTTTTTTTTTTTTTTTTTTTTTTTTTTTTTTTTTTTTTTTTAAGATAATTGTGACACCAGGATGGGCCAAAAAATGATAAAATAAAGCAGACTTTATCAGGTTGTAAAGAGGAACAGAGATGGAGAGTGTAATGACCTGTCAGATGTGAAGGGATTATAAAAGATGTGTAATGAATATCCAGCTCTCTGCTGGGTTTTAATATACCTCTGCATTACTTTCATGATGTCTATTCCAATAATTCTGCTTAGATCTCATTATTATTATTATTATTATTATAATTATTATTATTATTATTATCATTGGCAACAATAATTTTCCTTTGATGATGATTGTGGAATTATTATCATCATCATCATTATTATTATTATTAAGGGCTCATCATTGTTTGTACATCTGTTGGTTTATTTACTTTTAATAACTGTGTAAAGTGCCGCTCCCTAGTTGGCTGGGACAAAGAAAGTGTGGGGGGGTTGGGTAGAATAGCATGTTGGGGGGGGGGAGAGAGAGAGAGAGAGAGAGAGAGAGAGAGAGAGAGAGAGAGAGAGAGAGAGAGAGAATCTTTTAGTAACTCTTGTTCATTCAACCAAAACTACATTATTTATAGTAAAAATGATGGTTTAATTACGAATCCGTAGTAATAATGATGATGATAATATTAATAATAATAATAATAATAATGATAATAATAATAATCTCCCCAATCATCATCAAAGGAAAATTATTGTTGCCAATAATAATAATAATAATATCTAAGGAGAAGTTTTAGAATAGACATCATGAAGGTAATGCAGAGGTATAGTAAACCCAGCAGAGAGCTGGATATTCATTACACATCTTTTATAATCACTTCACATCTGACAGGTCATCCCACTCTCCATCTCTGTTTCTCTTTACAGCCTGATAAAGGCCGTTTTATTTAATAATTTTTGGCCTGTCCTGGTGTCATAATCATCTCTAAAAAAAAAAAAAAAAAAAAAAAAAAAAAAAAAAAAAAAAAAAAAAAAAAAAAAAAAAAAAAAAAAAAAATATATAATAATAATAATAATAATAATAATAATAATAATAATAATAATAATAATAATAATAATAATAATAATAATTAAGGTTGATCCTACTTCACAATTTTCCTGGTTCGCGCCGGGTCCCGGAACCGAACTACCGCGATAAAGGAGGTAACACTGTGTATATATATATATATATATATATATATATATATATATATATATATATATATATATATATATATATATATATATATATATATATATATATATATATATATATATATATACAGTGTTACCCTGGTTATTCTCGTTTCTTGGTTCGCGTTCTCACTGTATCGCGGTTTTTTTCTTTTGGATAAATTATTATTTTATTTAAAATATTTTATTTAAAATATTAAAAAGAAAATTCTCAGTATTTTCATTTTTTTTATTGAAAAGAACATATTTCATTATCTAATTAATAAAATAAATTTATTTCCCAGCCTACGAATAATAAAACAGTAAATAATAGTAAAAAACATAAATTTAGATAGATAGATACGTTTATTGACCACCTCTTTTGAAAAGTATAATCTTTACAAAAGGAATAGTTGGTCCAAATTACAATGAATAAATACAATAGATTTTGTAGAATCACCAAATAAGTAAATGAATTTTAAATTAATATACATTGTACTAATAACTGAATGATATACGTACGTACAGTATAACTCACAGTATTGCATCATGCGAAATAGTGTTCGATAGCGTACAATGTATTGGGGTCGCAGCTACCTGAGCTAGCATATATATTTATATTTCCAGTAGTTTCATGATTTTATTGATAAAAAAAAAACGTATTTCTTAGCCTAAGAACAATAAAACAGTAAAAAATAGTAAACAGTACTGCACCACGTAAAATACGATACCGGTATCAGTGTTTCGGAAAACGCAAAGGCTCTCACCTACGTGACCTAGTGAATATTAAAGTTTTCATTATTTTATTGATAAAACAAGTATTTCCTAGCCTAAGAATTATAAAACAGTAAAAAATAGTAAAAAACATAAATTTAGATATACGTACATACAGTATAACTCACAGTATTGCATCATGCGAAATAGTGTCTGATAGCTACGTGAGCTAGCATATACATAAATTTAGATATACGTACATACGTACAGTATAACTCACAGTATTGCATCATGCGAAATAGTGTTCCATAGATACGTGAGCTAGCATATATATTTATATTTCCAGTAGTCTCATGATTTTATTGATAAAAAACGTATTTCTTAGCCTAAGAATAATAAAACAGTAAAAAATAGTAAACAGTATTGCACCAAGTAAAATACGATACCGTATCAGTGTTTCGGAAAACCTAGTGAATATTAAAATTTTCATTATTTTATTGATAAAACAAGTATTTCCTAGCCTAAGAATAATAAAACAGTAAAAAATAGTAAAAAACATAAATTTAGATATACGTACGTACAGTATAACTCACAGTATTGCATCATGCGAAATATGTAGTGTCCGATAGCTACGTGAGCTAGCATATATATTTATATTTCCAGTAGCTCTCACCTACGTGATAGTTCATGTTTTTTTAACTATGCACGGAGGGTTTATACAGTACGTAAACTTAAAAATATTTGTAAATGAGTATGTCATGTAATTGCCACTTCATTCACCGTAATTTTATCTATCACTTTCATATAAATTTACGTTGCATGCTGTTATTTATGAAGTAAAGGATGGTTTGTTAACAGTACAGGGAGGGTTTATACAGTGTAAACGTAAAAATAAACTAAAATATCTATGCACATATAAGCTGATCCTACTCCGCGGTTTTCCTGGTTCGCGCCGGGTCCCGGAACCAAACTACTGCGATAAGGGGGGGAACACTGTATGTATATATATATATATATATATATATATATATATATATATATATATATATATATATATATATATATATATATATATACGTACATACGTACAGTATAACTCACAGTATTGCATCATGCGAAATAGTGTTCCATAGATACGTGAGCTAGCATATATATTTATATTTCCAGTAGTCTCATGATTTTATTGATAAAAAACGTATTTCTTAGCCTAAGAATAATAAAACAGTAAAAAATAGTAAACAGTATTGCACCAAGTAAAATACGATACCGTATCAGTGTTTCGGAAAACCTAGTGAATATTAAAATTTTCATTATTTTATTGATAAAACAAGTATTTCCTAGCCTAAGAATAATAAAACAGTAAAAAATAGTAAAAAACATAAATTTAGATATACGTACGTACAGTATAACTCACAGTATTGCATCATGCGAAATATGTAGTGTCCGATAGCTACGTGAGCTAGCATATATATTTATATTTCCAGTAGCTCTCACCTACGTGATAGTTCATGTTTTTTTAACCATGCACGGAGGGTTTATACAGTACGTAAACTTAAAAATATTTGTAAATGAGTATGTCATGTAATTGCCACTTCATTCACCGTAATTTTATCTATCACTTTCATATAAATTTACGTTGCATGCTGTTATTTATGAAGTAAAGGATGGTTTGTTAACAGTACAGGGAGGGTTTATACAGTGTAAACGTAAAAATAAACTAAAATATCTATGCACATATAAGCTGATCCTACTCCGCGGTTTTCCTGGTTCGCGCCGGGTCCCGGAACCAAACTACTGCGATAAGGGGGGGAACACTGTATGTATATATATATATATATATATATATATATATATATATATATATATATATATATATATATATATATATATATATATATATATATATATATATATATATATATATATATATATATACAGTGTTCACCCCCTTATTGCGGTAGCTCGGTTCCGGGACCCGGCGTGAACCAGGAAAACCGCGGAGTAGGATCAGCCTATAAGTACATAGATATTTTAATTTATTTTTACGTTTACACTGCATAAACCCTCCCTGTACTATTAACAAACCACCCTTTACTTCATAAATAACAGCATGCAACGTAAATTTATATGAAAGTGATAGATAAAATTACGGTGAATGAAGTGGTAATTACATGACATACTCATTTACAATTATTTTTAAGTTTACATACTGTATAAACCCTCCCTGCACTGTTAAAAAACATGAACTATCTCACGTAGGTGAGAGCTACTGGAAATATAAATATATATGATAGCTCACGTAGCTATCGGACACTACATATATCGCATGATGCAATACTGTGAGTTATACTGTACGTACGTATATCTAACTTTATGTTTTTCACTATTTTTTACTGTTTTATTATTCTTAGGCTAGGAAATACTTGTTTTATCAATAAAATAATGAAAATTTTAATATCCACTAGGTCACGTAGGTGAGAGCCTTTGCGTTTTCCGAAACACTGATACCGGTATCGTATTTTACATGGTGCAATACTGTTTTCCATTTTTTACTGTTTTATTATTCTTAGGCTAAGAAATACGTTTTTTTATCAATAAAATCATGAAACTACTGGAAATATAAATATACATGCTAGCTCACGTAGCTATCGGACACTATTTCGCATGATGCAATACTGTGAGCTATACTGTACGTGTGTACGTATATCTAAATTTATGTATATGCTAGCCCACGTAGCTATCGAACACTACGTATATCGCATGATTCAATACTGTGAGTTATACTGTACGTACGTATATCTAAATTTATGTTTTTTACTAATTTTTACTCTTTTATTATTCTTAGGCTCAGAAATACTTGTTTTATCAATAAAATAATGAAAACTTTAATATTCACTAGGTCATGTAGGTGAGAGCTTTTGCGTTTTCCGAAACACTGATACCGGTATCGTATTTTACGTGGTGCAATACTGTTTACTATTTTTTACTGTTTTATTATTCTTAGGCTAAGAAATACGTTTTTTTTTATCAATAAAATCATGAAACTACTGGAAATATAAATATATATGCTAGCTCACATAGCTGCGACCCCAGTACATTGTACGCTATCGAACACTATTTCGCATGATGCAATACTGTGAGTTATACTGTACGTACGTATATCATTCAGTTATTAGTGCAATGTATATTAATTTAAAATTCATTTACTTATTTGGTGATTGTACAAAATCTATTGTATTTATTCATTGTAATTTGGACCAAATATTCCTTTCGTAAAGATTATACTTTTCAAAAGAGGTGGTCAATAAACGTATCTATCTATATATCTATCTAAATTTATGTTTGTTACTATTTTTTACTGTTTTATTATTCGTAGGCTGGGAAATAAATTTTTTTTATCAATTACATAATGAACTATGTTTTTTCAATAAAAAAAAAATTATAATACTGAGATTTTTTTTTTTAATATTTTAATATTTTTGCATATACCCATAAAATAAAATAATAATTTATGACAAAAAAAAACGTGATACAGTAAGAACGCAAACCAAGAAGCGCGAATAACCGGGGGAACACTGTGTATATATATATATATATATATATATATATATATATATATATATATATATATATATATATATATATATATATATATATATATATATATATATATATATATATATATATATATATATATATATACAGTATATATTGTTTCGCTTTCACGTCACGAACTCCCTTTTTAACTAAGGGCTAGGACGATTGCCTTCTTGCGAAGGACTTGTTTTGGCAGATGTAATCATTACCCTGAGTGTATGCCCTTACTAATCACAGTCCGTGAGGGGGTGCAAACCCTAGACCTGCCGCCTCAGAGTCGTGGACGCTACCATTTAGCCACGGAAAATATATATATATATATATATATATATATATATATATATATATATATATATATATATATATATATATATATATATATATATATATATATATATATATATATATATATATATATATATATATATATAGTGTTCCCCCCCTTATCGCGGTAGTTCGGTGCTGGGACCCGGCGCGAACCAAGAAAATCGCGAAGTAGGATCAGCAACAACAAAAAAAAAAAAAAAAAAAAAAAACTTTTTTTTTAAAGATGATTATGACACCAGGACAGGCCAAAAATGATAGAGTAAAACGGCCTTTATCAGGCTGTAAAGAGAAACAGAGATGGAGAGTGTAATGACCTGTCAGATGTGAAGGGATTATAAAATATGTGTAATGAATATCCAGTTCTCTGCTGGGTTTACTATATCTCTGCATTACTTTCATGATGTCTATTCTAAAAATTCTCCTTAGATCTTATTATTATTATTATTATTATTATTATTATTATTATTATTGGCAACAATAATTTTCTTTTGATGATGATTGGGGAGATTATTATTATTATTATTATCACTATTGATTATTATTATTATTATTATTATTATCATTATTATTATTATTATTATTATCATCATTATTACTACGAATTCATAATTAAACCATTATTTTTACTATAAATAATGTAGTTTTAGTTGAATGAACAAGAGTTACTTAAAGATTCTCTCTCTCTCTCTCTCTCTCTCTCCACTCTCCAACATTCTATTCTACCCAACCCCCCACACTCTCTTTGTCACAGCCAAGTAGGGAGGGGCACTTTACACAGTTATTAAAAGTAAACAAACCAACAGATGTACAAGCAATGATGAGCCCTTAATAATAATAATAATAATAATGATGATGATAACAATCTCCAAAATCATCATCAAAGGAAATTATTGTTGCCAATGATAATGATGATAATAATAATAATAATAATAATAATAATAATAATAATATCTAAGCAGAATTATTGGAATAGATATCATGAAAGTAATGCAGAGGTGTATTAAAACCCAGCAGAGAGCTGGATATTCATTACACATCTTTTATAATCCCTTCACATCTGACAGGTCATTACACTCTCCATCTCTGTTTCTTTTTACAACCTGATAAAGTCTATTTTATTTTATCATGCGCGATGCAGTGAGAACACGAACCAAGAAACGCGAATAACCGGGGGAACACTATATATATATATATATATATATATATATATATATATATATATATATATATATATATATATATATATATATATATATATATATACTGGAAATCCCCCCCCTTGTACCAACCTCCTGTGAGATGTCAAAGAAGAAGGGGAGTGGGGGGAGAATAACTTCTCCCCAAACTGTTTTCCATTTTTGATGTCGGCTACCCCCCAATTTAAGGGGGAAACAGCCAAGGTATATGTATGTATGTATATATATATATACAGTATTACCAAGGTTATTTGCGTTTCTTGGTTCGCTTTCTCACTCTATCGCATTTTTTTTTTTGGATAAATTATTATTTTATTTCATGGGTATATGCAAAAATATTAAAATATAAAAAAAAAAAAATTCTCAGTATTTTCATTTTTTTTATTGAAAAAAAAAAACATATTTCATTATCTAATTGATAAAAAAAAATTATTTCCCAGCCTACAAATAATAAAACAGTAAAAAATAGTAAAAAACATAAATGTAGATAGATACGTTTACTGACCACCTCTTTTGAAAAGTACAGTATAATCTTTATAAAAGGTATATTTGGTCCAAATTACAATGAATAAATACAACAGATTTTGTACAATCATAAAATAAGTAGATGAATTTTAAATTAATATACATTGTACTAATAATTGAATGATATACGTACGTACAGTATAACTCACAGTATTGCATCATACGAAATAGTGTTCGATAGCGTACAATGTATTGGGGTCGCAGCTACGTGAGCTAGCATATATATTTATATTTCCAGTAGTTTCATGATTTTATTGATAAAAAAATTTATTTATTAGCCTAAGAATAATAAAACAGTAAAAAATAGTAAAAAACATAAATACTAACAGTATTGCAACATGTAAAATACGATACCGCTATCAGCGTTTTGGACAAAGACTCATTCAGTCTAACTCACGTGTGCGCCGTTCACGTTGTGCTTATTAAACGTTTTGCTTGTGTTCGATAGCGTACAATGTATTGGGGTCGAAGCTACGTGAGCTAGCATATATATTTATATTTCCAGTAGTTTCATGATTTTATTGATAAAAAAAAATGAATTTCTTAGCCTAAGAATAATATAACAGTAAAAAATAGTAAAAATCATAAATACTAACAGTATTGCAACATGTAAAATACGATACCGCTATCAGCGTTTCGGACAAAGGCTTCCACCATCTTCCATTGTCTCGCCTCACTCGTGTGCGCCATTCATGTTGTGCTTATTATTATTAATATGTTTTGCTTGTGATTTTTTTACTCGCATACTTTAACCTTTGCAATGCCTCCCAAGCATCCTTCATCTTCTAAGGCTTCTTGTAGTGAGCCTAAGCGGCAAAGGAAAATGTTAACCATTGTAGATAAAATGAAACTCTTAGATATGTTGAAAGAAGGAAAAAAGTTTGTGGATGTCGGCCACTATTTTACGTAAACGTAAAAATTATTGTAAACTATGGAACCTATGTATGTCAAGTCATCATCACCTCATTCATGGTAAGTTTTCCTATCACTTTCATAAAAAAATTACGTTGCTTGCTGTTATTTATGATGTAAAGGGTGTTTTTTTAACAGTACAAGGAGGGTTTATACAGTGTAAACGTAAAAATACATTAAAATATCTATGTACAGTGATGCCTCACTTATCGCGGTAGTTCGGTTCTGGGACCCGGCACGAACCAGGAAATCCGCGAAGTAGGATCCGCCTATATGTACATAGATATTTTAATATATTTTTACGTTTACGCTGTATAAACCCTCCCTGCACTGTTAAAAAACACCCTTTACATTATAAATAACAGCAAGCAACGTAAATTTTTATGAAAGTGATAGATAAAATTACGGTGAATGAAGTGATAATGACATGACATACATACTCATTTACAATTATTTTTTCGTTTACGTACTGTATAAACCCTCCCTGCACTGTTAAAAAAACACCCTTTACATTATAAATAACAGCAAGCAACGTAAATTTTTATGAAAGTGATAGATAAAATTACGGTGAATGAGGTGATAATGACGTGACATACATACTCATTTACAATTATTTTTTCGTTTACGTACTGTATAAACCCTTCCTGCACTGTTAAAAAAAGACCCTTTACATCATAAATAACAGCAAGCAACGTAAATTTTTATGAAAGTGATAGATAAAATTACGGTGAATGAGGTGATAATGACGTGACATACATACTCATTTACAATTATTTTTTCGTTTACGTACTGTATAAACCCTCCCTGCACTGTTAAAAAAACACCCTTTACATTATAAATAACAGCAAGCAACGTAAATTTTTATGAAAGTGATAGATAAAATTACGGTGAATGAGGTGATAATGACGTGACATACATACTCATTTACAATTATTTTTTCGTTTACATACTGTATAAACCCTCCCTGCACTGCTAAAAAAAGACCCTTTACATTATAAATACCAGCAAGAAACGTAAATTTTTATGAAAGTGATAGATAAAATTACGGTGAATGAGGTGATAATGACGTGACATACATACTCATTTACAATTATTTTTTCGTTTACGTACTGTATAAACCCTCCCTGCACTGTTAAAAAAACACCCTTTACATTATAAATAACAGCAAGCAACGTAAATTTTTATGAAAGTGATAGATAAAATTACGGTGAATGAGGTGATAATGACGTGACATACATACTCATTTACAATTATTTTTTCGTTTACGTACTGTAAAAACCCTCCCTGCACCGTTAAAAAAACACCCTTTACATTATAAATAACAGCAAGCAACGTAAATTTTTATGAAAGTGATAGATAAAATTACGGTGAATGAGGTGATAATGACGTGATATAAATACTCATTTACAATTATTTTTTCGTTTACGTACTGTATAAACCCTCCTTGTACTGTTAAAAAAACACCCTTTACATTATAAATAACAGCAAGCAACGTAAATTTTTATGCAAGTGATAGATAAAATTACGATGAATGAGGTGATGATGACGTGACACACATACTCATTTACAATTATTTATTCATTTACAAACTGTATAAACCCTCCATGCACTGTTAAAAAAACACCCTTTACATTATAAATAACAGTAAGCAACGTAAATTTTTATGAAAGCGATAGATAAAATTACGATGAATGAGGTGATGATGACGTGACACACATACTCATTTACAATTATTTTTTCGTTTACAAACTGCATAAACCCTCCATGCACTGTTAAAAAAACACCCTTTACATTATAAATAACAGCACGCAACGTAAATTTCAATAAAAAAAAACGAAAATACTGAAGAAAATTTTTTTTTCAATATTTTAATATTTTTGCGTATACCTATAGTTCAATGTTGACAAGATATCAAGATTACCACAATATCATTTAAGGTAACAAAATAGGCCAAAGTCATTAATTTTCAAGCAATTTTTACGTATCGAAAATGAACAGACCAAAAGTATCACATTAGACGAAAAAGGCGGCAAATACAGAGTCAGTGTTGCCATAAAACAGAAAACCAAAACAACGTACAGTTCGCTATGACAAAAAGAAGCAAAATTAAGGGATCAGTTTAGAACAACAACAAAATTAATAATCAATAAAGTGAAAATATATATATCAATTAATAAATAAATTAATATATAAATAAAGAAGACATATATCATACCACTACAACACTCCAAATAAAGAAAGAAAATACACTATGCCACTACAACACTCCCCTGCCAGTACAGGAGTACATGAGTTTTTAACACTGATAATAGAAAATATAGATATATAATATGTATGTGTAGACATAGATACAAAAATACAAATTAATAATATACATAATCCGGGTTACGATTAAATCTAACTCGACGAGATTTCGTAACAAGAGATTGAGGTATTTTCTCTTCAATAGCATCTTCATTATCAATATTTTCAGGAATAGATGCACTACTAGGATTTAATGTATCAGAATCCGTGTCATTTGTGAATTAGAATCAGAAAAATAATTATTTACACTTGGTTCAATCACATCAGAATTGACAGCTTCTGGCACAGAATCATTATTTACAGTAGGTTCTGCCTCATTATAACTGATAGTTTTTGGTATTGAGGCAGGTTTCAATCTATTTACAGATACAGTAGTTAAATTTCCAGAAAGCTGACGCAGAATAAAATATTTATCACCACGTTCCACAACTTCAAGTGGACCAAAGTAGGGAGCCTCTAAAGGGCGACGTACACGATCCACTCTAACCCAAACATGTGTACATGATTCAAGATCTTTTGGAACATAAGGTTTAACGGAGGATGAATGAAGGTATCCATAAGAGGATTCAGAAAAATCTAATTCACGCATTCGAGATACAAATTCAGAGACAATTTCTTTTTGTTGTGCAAAAGAAGGAATTTCAGTTGTTACCATGATTTTAGGACTAAGTAGCATACTTCCTGTCACCAAAGTAAATGGAGAAACTCCAGACTCTGTGGGGACACATCTTAAACCTAAAAGTACTATTGGTAAAGAAGCAAGCCAATCATCTTTACGTGCCATCAGAGATACTTTCAATACTCTATGTGATCTTTCAACCATGCCATTGGATTGAGGGTGATATGAAGTGGTACGCAGTCTATGAAATCCAATTATAGAGGAAAGTTGCTGAAATAATGCAGATTCAAACTGAGCACCTCTATCAGTAAAAACATATAATGGCACTCCAAAACGAGATACCCAACCTTTAATAAAAGCAAAAGCAACAGTGGTAGCAGAAATATCTGTGATGGGGATGGCTTCCAACCATCTAGTAGATCTGTCAATACAGGTAAGAACGTATTGTTCTGGTGCTGTAAAAGACTGGCCAGGGACTTTACTAGGAGGGAGAGGACCAACAATATCTAAATGTACAAATTCAAATCTCCCAAAAGGTGCTGTAAAATTTGTAATAGGAGCACGGGTATGGCGGTGCACTTTAACCTGCTGACAAGAAGTACACTCTTTAGTCCAACTTCGAATATCTCGATCCATATTAGGCCAAAAGTACCTAGCTTTGATAAGGCGCAACGTACCTTTGACTCCTGGATGTGAAATGTTATGCATAAGTTGAAATACTGATTTACGACAAGCTAAGGGAAGAAATGGTCTTGGATGGGGTGTTGACACGTCACAATATAAGTCATGATTCTGAATTTTGAAAATTTTCAATCTCTCTTTGTAATTAAGAATTTCTGTGTCAGTGGATTGGCTCTCAGCTATACTGGTTAAATCATGTAAGTCCACTGAGACAGAAGATACAGGTAATGGTCTGGAAAGACAATCTGCTACAACATTGTCTGCACCCTTGATATGTACAACATCTGATATACACTCGCTAATTAAAGACCAATATCGTTGCTGTCTATCTGACTTGGCTGTATGAGGATTCTTAAATGCAAAAACAAGGGGTTTATGATCAGTAAATAAAACGGTTTCACGTCCTTCAATTACATGTTTAAATTTTAGTACAGCCAGATACGCAGCAAGCAGTTCTCGGTCAAAAGTAGAATAACACCTCTGAGTTTCTGATAATTTCTTTGAAAAGAATTCAATAGGGACAAATTTACCATCCTGAATTTGGTGTAACGCAGCTCCAGCTGCCACTTGGGAACAATCAGTCACCAGATGCAGTGGAGAATTACACTTACTAGTGAAATATGCAATGGTGCAAGCATTGTTAAGTGACTCTTTAGCACTTACAAAGGCAGATTCTGCTTCCGAATTCCATACTAGTTCTTTAGATTTAGGTTGTAATCTAATTAATTCGGTCAAAGGATATACAACATCAGCAAAATGCGGTACCATTTGTCTATAGTAATTGAGCATTCCTATAAACCTACGTAAGGCAGCAGAATCTGCTGGCTTAGGAAAATCAACAATATCTGTCTGTTTATGAGAACCAGGTTTTAAACCATTAGCAGTGATCAAATATCCTAAATATTCTATTTCATTTTTAAAGAATTCACATTTATCAATAGAAATTTTAAGATTATTAGAGCTTAGGATTTCAAATACTATAGACAAATGTTTCTTGTGCTCTTCTGTATTCTCTGAAAATATCAGAATATCATCCAGGTAAATAAATACAAAATCAAGGTTTCTAAATAAATTGTCCATCAAACGCTGAAAAGTGGCAGGGGCATTCCGAAGACCATAAGGCATATATAAATATTCAAATAGCCCAAAGGGTGTGGTTACTGCTGTCTTTTCAACATCTGAAGGATTCATAGGGATCTGGTGATAGGCTTTTAACAAATCAATTTTACTGAATATCTTTTTCTTGTAAAGCTTTAATGACACACTACTAATATGTGGTAAAGGATATTTATCTGGCTTGGTCAAAGTATTAAGTTGCCTAAAATCACCACATACTCTCCACTCTCCTGGCTTAGGTTTAGGAACTAAATGAATGGGTGAAGCCCAAGGTGATTTAGAAGGTTGTACAATTCCCATATCCAACAACTGCTTAAATGCTTCCTTGGCGGCAGAATATTTGTCTGGAGCCAACGGACGACATCTAGCAAATGTCGGAGGAGAACTCCCTGTATCTATATAATGAAAAACATTAGAATTCTTGAAAGAATTATTAGCTGTAAGAGGCTTAACACAGGACAAGAGTGAGGGAAAATCTTGGAACAACTGTTGTACAGAATCAGGTAAATAGTTCAAATTATTAATCACATAAGAAACATTATGATTTGCAATATCACCTTTTACAGAACATTGTGTTATATTGTCATGTAAAGTTTTATTCTTACAATCAATAAACAATCCAAAATTGCAAAGAAAATCATTACCTAATAAAGGTGTACATACATCTGCAACAACAAATGTCCAGTTAAATCGACGGCGCAACTGCCGAATATCAAGGTCAAGAATAATTTCACCATAAACTTTTATTGACTCACCAGTGGCCGTAGAAATATTAACTGCTGTTGGCCTTAATAAAATTTCTGAAACATACTTATAAGGAATAATGGAGACTGCTGCTCCTGTATCCACAGTGAAGACCATGTCACTACAACCAATTTTGGCTACAACCTGTAGAAGTGGCAGAACAGAAGTGGCCGTAGCTACAATTTTCTCTTCTGTCTGCTTTATTAGTTTTCCGAACTAGGAAAATTCCGTGCGGGCGACGAGGACCTAGACGTTGATGCTGGGGACGGCGCTCTAGAAGAATCCTTCATCTGGATATTTTGAGATTTATTCGGCCATTGGCACCACGGCTTGCACCATTTAGCCCGAGTTCCATAATATAAATGGGCACGACAAACTTTTGGACGTTGATTTTGATGGAACGGTAGCACTCCTAGGCCTACAGGTGGATTCTTGGAAATTGATACATACTGGGATGTACTAGCTTGACGAGAAACTGACGACTGATCAACAACATTGATGGGCTTAGCCCTATTATTATTTTGAGAAAATACAACTAGTTCATCTGCAAGCTTGCCTAAAGCTGGTAAATCCATATTTTGCTGAGAGGCTAAAACTGCCGAAATACTACTGGGAACTGCTTGCAAGAATTTATGTTTCACTAGGTCATCTGTTACTCCTAATTTAGAAGCAGTTCTGCGAATTTCTTCTAAATAAACTGAAGGCTTGCCATGCATTACTGTATTACTTATCAAATCATTGAAAAGTTCAGGCTTGGTCTGTTCAAAAAGATTTGTGAGGTATGCTTTAATTATATCATAGTCTCTCCTATTTAAAGTGTCTTGGGGAACACGTTCTACAACAGTAGGGGGCAAGGCAGATAACACATGGAAAAATTTTGTTTCACTGGATTTCACATTAGCTAAGCCAAATTGAGCTTCAAGAATAGAAAACCACCCTGAAACGCAGGTGTCCATGAATGCAGGGGCTTTCACTGCTATGTGCCTGACAGCACTAGACTTATCATCATCAGAATCGGGCATTGTTTATGACAGCTTATCTTGGAGTACAAATACTGAAAGAAACCTAGGCCTTGCCTACCGGTATGATGCTGAAGAAATTTTGTCACTTAGGCCTATCTTGTCAATTACAAATATCTTGTCACTCCTATATCTTGTCACTCCTATATCTTATCACTACGGTGGTCACCACTTTATAGTTCAATGTTGACAAGATATCAAGATTACCACAATATCATTTAAGGTAACAAAATAGGCCAAAGTCATTAATTTTCAAGCAATTTTTATGTATCGAAAATGAACAGACCAAAAGTATCACATTAGACGAAAAAGGCGGCAAATACAGAGTCAGTGTTGCCATAAAACAGAAAACCAAAACAACGTACAGTTCGTTATGACAAAAAGAAGCAAAATTAAGGGATCAGTTTAGAACAACAAAAAAATTATTAATAAATAAAGTGAAAATATATATATCAATTAATAAATAAATTAATATATAAATAAAGAAGACATATATCATACCACTACAACACTCCAAATAAAGAAAGAAAATACACTATGCCACTACATACCCATAAAATTAAATAATCATTTATCAAAAAAAAAAACGCGATAGAGTGAGAACGCAAACCACCGAGGTAACACTGTACATATAGGCTGATCCTACTCCGCGGATTTCCTGGTTCGCGCCGGGTCCCGGAAGCGAACTACAGCGATAAGTGAGGTAACACTGTATATATATATATATATATATATATATATATATATATATATATATATATATATATATATATATATATATATAATATATATATATATATATATATATATATATATAGTAATTCCTCGTTTATTGCGGGGTTCGGTTCCGAGACTGGTCACAATAGGTGAATTTCCAAGAAGTAGGTTCACCCTATATACATAGGTATTTTACATTTATTTTTACCTTAGCTGTATAAACCCTCCTTGCACTGTTAAAAAACCACCTTTTACTTTATTAATAACAGCGTGAAAGCGTAAATTTAAATGAAAGTGATAGGTAAACTTACTACGAATGAGGTGATGATGACGTGACATATTCATATACATGGCTATTTTACATTTACTTGTACCTTTACGGTATAAAGTCTCCCTGCACTGTTAAAAAACCACCCTTTACTTTATAAATAACAGCATGGGAGCGTAAATTTATATGAACGTGATAGGTAAACTTACAGTGAATGAGGTGATGATGAGATGTATAGACTCCAGAGGAAATTATTCCGCAGCCAATGACAGCTTTATGGCTACTTTTTGCGAGAGAAGAACATGGTAATGGGGAGTTGTTGTCGCTGTTTCTTCTTTTGTTGGAAAATGGTCTTGTAAGGAATCATGGCATCGTCGAGAAGATTGCAGAAGGTCACCGAACGAACCATATAATCGTCATGTTCTTGCGAGAGTTGTTGGACTGCTTTCACATGTTCATACATGGCTTCCAGACGTTTGAGAGTAAGGCCAGGTTCTTCGATTTCTTTGTGCATTTCCTCTGGTTGTTCTTCCTCTTTTTCACTCACTGATTTTGTCATTTCCTCCAAGTCTTCATCAGTCAAAGGCTGCGAGTGACAGTAGATCAGTTCATTCACATCTTTGTGAGTCATATCTTTAAAGCCTTCTCCTCCTAGCAATGCAGCTAACTTCACAGCTTTCACAACTGCCGAGTTATGGACTTCGTCAGGAGCAAATCCCTTGTAGTCGTAGATGACTTTGGGCCACAAGTTCTTCCAGCTGGCATTGATTGTGGCCGGCTTCATCTCTTTGCTTGCATTCTGAATATTTTAAGGACATGTAGCAATCGTGTAGTTATGCCAGTAAGTCTCCATTGAGAATTCTTTGTCCAAATTCATGGATTCAACCAGGTTCGGCAGGGCAGTTCGTGTAGAGGGCCTTGAACGCATAAATAACGCCTTGGTCCATAGGCTGAATCAGAGATGTCATTTTCGGTAGCAGGAACTCTTCTTGAACACCGTCATATTCGAGATTAGTTACATGGCCACCAGCATTATCCATCAAAAGAAGGACTTCAAATTCAAAGCCCTTTTCTGCAAGAAAAATTTTGACCTGAGGGACAAAGAATTGGTGAAACCAGTCCTATGTGAGGCTTTTCGTGACCCAATCCTTAGGGTTATGCATCCAATACACTGGCAGCAGATTCTTATTCGTATTCTTCAAAGCCCTAGGGTTCTTAGACTTGTAGATAAGCCCGGGCTTTAACATGAAGCCTGCAGCATTCCCCCACATGAGGAGGGTAACGCGATCTTTGTGCGCTTTAAGTCCCGGGGCTTTAGCTTCTTCCTTGAAGAGAAAAGTGCGAGACGGCATTCTCTTCCAAAATAACCCACTCTCATCAATATTAAACACTTGATCAGGAGCATATTCCCCTTCAGCGATAATTTTCTTAAAATCGTTGTTCACATAATCTTCAGCTGCAGCTGTATCTGCAGAGGCACCTTCACCAAACACCGAAACGCTCTTTAGGCCATAGTGTTTTTGAAATTTGGAGAAACATCCCTTGCTTGCCAAGATCGATTGTTTCTTTGGTGGAGAATCGCTGGAGGGTCCTGGTTGTGGGTCATCGATATCTTCTTTTGTCTACTCCTCTCCACGGTCGCCACTATCATCGTCGGGTTCGTTTGCAGCGAATGAATCGTACAGTTTCTTCGCCTTTGTTTGTATGATGTTGCTGTCTAAGCTGATGTTCTTTCTGCAATCAACAATCCACAGAGCCAAAGCAGATTCCATCCGCACTAATATCTTATTGCGGGGTGTTACGACCCTCTTCACTGTTTTACTAAGTGAAATAGTCGGTCTTTTCCTGATATTTGCCTTGTCCTTTTTGATGTAGCGAACAGTAGATTCGTTGAGACCAAAATGGCGACCGACATCCGCAAACCCTCTTCCTTCCTTCAGCATATCTAACAGTTTTACCTTATCTGCTATGGTCAACATCTTCCTTTGCCGCTTAGGCTCATAACCAGAAGCCGTAGAAGATGAAGAACGCTTGGAAGGCATTGCAGAGGTTGAAAAAAGTGAGTAAAAAAAATCAAAAGCACAATGTATACGAAGCACAACGCGAATGGTGCACATGTGAGTTAGACTGAACGGGTGAGGCGAGACAATGGAAGATGGTGGGAGAGCCAAGCTTCAATCAAAAAGCCAATCAGACCCCATGATACAGAACATACAGAAAAACAATTATGTGATTCGTCGTCTCCCACCCTTTCAGTCAATAGCATCCCATGAACTATTTCACGTAGCTGCGAGCCTTTGCGTTTTCCAAGACGCCAATACAGTGTACGCTATCGTACAGTATTTCACTTGGTGCAATACTGTGAGTTATATGTTTAAATTTATGTTTTTTACTATTTTTTACTGTTTTATTATTCTAAGGCTAGGAAATACTTTTTTTATCAATAAAATAATGAATATACTGAAAATTTTAATGTGTACTAGCTCACGTAGATGCGACCCTTTTCCTCTTCCGAAACGCTGATACCGGTACCATATTTACATGGTGCAATACTGTGAGTTACATGTTGAAATTTATGCTTTTTACTATTTTTAACTGTTTTATCATTCTTAGGCTAAGAAATACATTTTTTTATTAATAAAATAAAGAAAATACTGTTAATTTTAATGTGCTAGCTCATGTAGGTGCGACCCATTGCGTATTCCAAAACGCCGATACCGGTATCGTACTTTCTATGGTGCAGTTACATGCTTAAATTTATGTTTTTTTACTATTTCTTACTATTTTATTATTCTTAGGATGGGAAATAAATTTTTTCATCAATAAAATTATGAAAATTTACTTTTTTCAATAAAATAATGAAAATACTGAAAATTTAAATTTTTCAATATCTTAATATTCTCGCATATACCCAGAAAAAAAAGAAAAGCTCGGCAAAAAAAACGCGATGCACTGAATTCGCGATAGGTGAACCGCGACATAGCGAGGGATTACTGTATATACATATATATATATATATATATATATATATATATATATATATATATATATATATATATATATATATATATATATATATGTACACCTAGTTCTCAGAATAACGCCTAGACAGGTTGTCAGAAGTGTCGGGTAAATGGAAAATCGCATGAAAAACGAGTCATTTCCATAGGAAACAATGATAAAGTGCATAGATACGTTCCAAACCTTACATAGACACACCATGCCAAAGATATAAGATAAGTAAAATAAACATATTTTATTAATACATAGCAAAGCAGAAAGCCCTGTATCTATTTTTAAGAGTATACAAAAGATATTCATATTCACTTTACAGCTAGAAATTAACATACATTACTGTACTGTACTCTATTATGCAGTGGACAACAGTCATACAGTACACTGGGACATGCATGGTGGCCGTGAGCAAGTAACTTATGCGGTAGAAGAGGAGGAGGATGCAGGAGAACGAACCTCTATCTGCAAATGTAAACAAAGATAAAATAAAAATCATAAATAACCAAAGCAAGACAAAAAAACGAAAAAAAAAATTAATTATGCAATGCCTAAATCTACCATATGACAGATTAAAAAAACTTAATCTACATTCTCTACAGAGGCACAGAGTTAGGGAGGATATGATTGAGGTGTATAAATGGTTTAAAGGGATTAACAAGGGTGATATTAATAAAGTTTTAAAAATTCATGATCAAACCAGAACTCGTAATAGGTAATGGATTTAAGCTTGATAGATTTAGGTTTAGAAGGGAAATTGGTGAAAATTGGTTTGGTAATATCGTACAGTAGCTGATGCATGGAACAGGATTTCTAGTAGGATAATAAATGCCAATATATATATATATATATATATATATATATATATATATATATATATATATATATATATATATATATATATATATATATATATATATATACAGTAATCCCTCGCTATTTCGCGGTTCACATATCGCGGATTCACTGTATCGTGGATTTAAAGAAAAATAAATAAATAAATAAATAAATAAAATAAAATAAAATAAAATTTTAAAGATTATTGTGACACCAGGATGGGCCAAAAAATGATAAAATAAAACAACCTTTATCAGGCTGTAAAGAGAAACAGAGATGGAGAGTGTAATGACCTGTCAGATGTGAAGGGATTATAAAAGATGAGTAATGAATATCCAGGTCTCTGCTGGGTTTTAATGTACCTCTGCATTACTTTCATGATGTCTATTCCACTAATTCTCCTTAGATCTTATTATTACTATTATTATTATTATTATTATTATTATTATTATTGGCAACAATAATTTTCCTTTGATGATGATTGTGGAGATTATTATCATCATTATTATTATTATTATTATTATTATTATTATTATTATTATTATTATTATTAAGGGCTCATCATTGTTTGTACATCTGTTGGTTTATTTACTTTAATAACTGTGCACAGTACCCCTCCCTATTTGGCTGGGACAAAGAGAGTGTGAGGGATTGGGTAGAATAGAATGAGAGAGAGAGAGAGAGAGAGAGAGAGAGAGAGAGAGAGAGAGAGAGAGAAGAGAGAGAGAGAGAGAGAGAGAGAGAGAGAGAGAGAGAGAGAGAGAGAGAGAGAGAGAGAGAGAGAGAGAGAGAGAATTATTTTATTTTATTTTATTAATTTATTGCGCCAAGGCGTCAGACATTACATGAGTTCATACAAATAATGCTTCAAATGGATACAAAACCAAGAATTGAACATGGTTTACAGGGAGGTGTACATATTGATAAAACATTGCTGCATACTAACACACAACTCACAGTATGGCAGCACAGAGTACATTATATGCAAAAGTAAAGCTCAGAGAAACGCAGAATGCACAAACAGAATTATACAGCAACATACAGAAAATATATGTATAATTCAATATAATTAATGGCCACCAAAGTGAGGATAACGAGCAAGAATAACATCAAGGTTGTCATCATTAAGTAAAAATGAGCAGATCTGTATTAAGTTCTGACCTCGTGGTAAAACATCTCTCACTGTGGGGCACTGAAGACAATAGTGGTCAAGAGTGTTAGCATTAGGACGGTCGCATAATCTACAGGAGGTGTACTGTGGCATATCTAGAGTCTGGGGGGGGGGGAGAGAGAGAGAGAGAGAGAGAGAGAGAGAGAGAGAGAGAGAGAGAGAGAGAGAGAGAGAGAGAGAGAGAGAGAGAGAGAGAGAGAGAGAGAGAGAGAGAGAGAGAGAGAGAGAGAGAGAGAGAGAGAGAGAGAGAGAGAGAGAGAGAGAGAGAGAGAGAGAGAGAGAGAGAGAGAGAGAGAGAGAGAGAGAGAGAGAGAGAGAGAGAGAGAGAGAGAGAGAGAGAGAGAGAGAGAGAGAGAGAGAGAGAGAGAGAGAGAGAGAGAGAGAGAGAGAGAGAGAGAGAGAGAGAGAGAGAGAGAGAGAGAGAGAGAGAGAGAGAGAGAGAGAGAGAGAGAGAGGGAGAGAGAGAGAGAGAGAGAGAGAGAGAGAGAGAGAGAGAGAGAGAGAGAGAGAGAGAGAGAGAGAGAGAGAGAGAGAGAGAGAGAGAGAGAGAGAGAGAGAGAGAGAGAGAGAGAGAGAGTCTTCAATTAACTCTTGTTCATTTCAACCAAAACTACATTATTTATTGTAAAAATAATGGTTTAATTACAAATTCGTAATAATTATGATAATAATAATAATGATAATAATAATATTAAATAATAATAATAATAATAATAATAATAATAATAATAATAATCTCCACAATCATCATCAAAGAAAAAAATATTGTTAAAACATAATAATCATAATAATAATAATAATAATAATAATAATAATAATAAGCTCTAAGGAGAATTTTTGGAATATACATCATGAAAGTAATGCAGAGTTATATTAAAACCCCAGCAGAGAGGCTGAGATATTCATTACACATCTTTTATAATTCCGTTCACATCTGACAGGTCATTACAAGGGTGATAATTAATAGTTTTAAAAATTCATGGTCAAACCAAAATTCGTAACGGAATTAAGCTTGATAAATTTAGGTTCACAAGGGAAATTGGTGAAAATTGGTTTGGTAATACCGTAGAGTAGCTGAAGCATGGAACAGGATTCCTAGTAGGATAATAAATGCCAATATATATATATATATATATATATATATATATATATATATATATATATATATATATATATATATATATATATATATATATATATATATATATATATATACAGTAATCCCCCCCTTATCACGGTAGTTCGGTTTCCGGGAACCGGCCGCGAAACAGGAAAAACCCGCGAAGTAGGAGAACACCTAAAAAAAAGAAAAAAAAAATTAAAAGATGATTATGACACCAGGACAGGCCAAAAATGATAAAATAAAACAGCCTTTATCAGGCTGTAAAGAGAAACAGAGATGGAGAGTGTAATGACCTGTCAGATGTGAAGGGATTATAAAAGATGTGTAATGAATATCCAGCTCTCTGCTGGGTTTACTATACCTCTGCATTACATTCATGATGTCTATTCTAAAAATTCTCCTTAGATCTTATTATTATTATTATTATTATTATTATTGGCAACAATAATTTTCCTTTGATGATGATTGGGGATATTATTATTATTATCATTATTATTATTATTATTATTATTATTATTATTATTATTATTACTATCATCATCATTATTACGAATTCGTACTTAAACCATTATCTTTACTATAAATAATGTAGTTTTGGTTGAATGAACAAGAGTTACTTAAAGATTCTCTCTCTCTCTCTCTCTCTCTCTCTCTCTCTCTTTCTCTCTCTCTCTCCAACATTCTATTCTACCCAACTCCCCACACTCTCTATGTCCCAGCCAACTAGGGAGGTGCACTTTACACAGTTATTAAAAGTAAATAAACCAACAGATGTACAAACAATTATGAGCCCTTAATAACAATAATAATAATAATAATAATAATAATGATGATGATGATAATAATCTCCACAATCATCATCAAAGGAAAATTATTGTTGCCAATGATGATAATAATAATAATAATAATAATAATTAATAATAATAATAATAACAATAATAATAATAATAATAATAATAATAAGATCTAAGGAGAATTATTGGAATAGACATCATGAAAGTAATGCAGATGTATATTAAAACCAAGCAGAGAGCTGGATATTCATTACACATCTTTTATAATCCCTTCACATCTGAATGGTCATTACACTCTCCATCTCTGTTTCTCTTTACAACCTGATAAAGTCTGTTTTATTTTATAATTTCTAGGCCCATCCTGGTGTCACAATAATCTATAAATTATAAATTTTTTATTTTATTTTATTTTATTTTATTTTTTTTTTGCCAAAATAGATCCGCGATTCACTGAATCCGCGATAGGTGAACCATGAAATAGCGAGGGATTACTGTGTATGTATATATATATATATATATATATATATATATATATATATATATATATATATATATATATATATATATATATATATATATATATATATATATATATATATATATATATATACAGTGTTCCCCCGGTTATTCGCGTTTCTTGGTTCGCGTTCTTACTATATCGCTTTTTTTTTTTTTTATAAATTATTATTTTATTTTATAGGTATATGCAAAAATATTAAAATATTAAAAAAAAAAAAATTCTCAGTATTTAAATTTTTTTATTGAACAAAAAACATATTTCATTATCTAATTGATAAAAATAATTTATTTCCCAGCCTACGAATAATAAAACAGTAAAAAATAGTAAAAAACATAAATTTAGATAGATAGATAGACAGACAGATAGATACGTTTATTGACCAGCTCTTTTGAAAAGTACAGTATAATCTTTACAAAAGGAATATTTGGTCCAAATTACAATGAATAAATACAATAGATTTTGTACAATGATCAAATAAGTAAATTAATTTTAAATTAATATACATTGCACTAATAACTGAATGATATACGTACGTACAGTAT
>JAXCGZ010022848.1:35000-45000 GCA_037179515.1 Halocaridina rubra | reverse complement strand
GGTGTCACAATAATCTTAAAAAAAAAAAAAAAAAAAAAAAAAAAAAAAAAAAAAAAAAAAGTGATACAGTGAGAACACGAACCAAGAAACGCGAATAACCGGGGGAACACTATATATATATATATATATATATATATATATATATATATATATATATATATATATATATATATATATATATATATATTTATACTCCTTGTTAATTTTTTCCGAACTTTTATTATCAGCAAAATTGCAATAATGCCCCTAAAAAATGATAGTAAAAAAATTCAAAATTCGCAAATAACGCCCATTCAAAACAAATTTGAAATTTTATTTTTCAATATTGTAAAAATTGACCGCCTTGGAGGCACTTTTCTGCCATCTTCCTACTCTTCTACCAATTAATGCGATCGGATATTATGAAGAAAATTGAAAAAAAGCATTAAGAACAAACCGCAAACATATTTTCAAGATAATATCGTCAGGGAAATAGTGTACAAGGGTGCATCAGCTGATACAGAAGTAGCAAAACATTTGCCGATAGAGGTTCATTCTCCCGCATCATCCTCCTCTTCTACCGCTTAATGCGACCGAACATTATGAAGAAAATTGAAAATAAGCATTAAGAACAGCAAACAAACTTTCAATATAATGTCGTCAGGGAAATAGCGTGCGAGGGTGTATCAGCTGATACGGAAGTAGCAAAACATTTGCTGATAGAGGTTTGTTCTCCCGCATACTCCTCCTCTTCTATCGCTTAATGCGATCGAATATTATGAAGAAAGTTTAAAAAAGCATTAAGAACAAATAGCAAACAAATTTTTTATATAATATCGTCCTGGAAATTGCGTGCGAGGGTGCATCAGCTGATATGGAAGTGTGCCAAAACGTTTGCCAATAGAGGTTCGTTCTACTGCATCCTCCTCCTCTTCTACCGCTTAATGCGATCGAATATTATGAAGAAAATTTAAAAAAAAAATTAATAACTAACAGCAAACAAATTTTCCATATAATATCGTCAGGGAAATTGCATGCGAGGGTACATCAGCTGATATGGAGGCGGCAAATCGTTTGCATCCTTGTGCTCACCTCCACCATCAGTGTTGCCAGAATAGATGAATGAGAGAAATGATAAATATGAAAAATATATATGTAAGCTGGTAAGTTCTTTCAACTATCTTAAAGATGAAGTACATTTTTATTTAAAGTACAGTACTACTATCTTATAATAAATATATATCCTAAAATGTACCATACATATGAAAATAAAAACATCCGCTTTATCTGGAAACATTGGCCGCCATGCACGTCCCGGTGTATGCCTGTTGCCTACCGCATAATAGAGTGCATTAATTTATTTACTGTACAGTAAATCTGTATATCTTTTATACTGTACACTATTTGCATGATAAAGGTCTTACTGCTTTGTTATGTACTTATAAAATATGTTTTACTTATCTTATATCTTTGGCATAATGTGTCTATGTAAGGTTATGAAACGTATCTATGCCCTTTATCATTGTTTCCTATGGAAAATGACTCATTTTTTCACACGATATTCCATTTGCCCGTCACTTCTGAGAACCTATCTAGGCATTATTTTGAGAACTAGGTATATATATATATATATATATATATATATATATATATATATATATATATATATATATATATATATATATATATATATATATATATATATATACAGTGTTCCCCTGGTTATTCGCGTTTCTTGGTTCGCGTTCTCACTGTATCGCGTTTTTTTTTTTTTTTTTTTTTTTTTTTCCCCATTTTTTTCCCATTTTTTTTTTTTTTTTTTTTTTTTAAGATTATTAAGATACCAGGATGGGCCAAAAAATGATAAAATATAGCAGACTTTATCAGGTTGTAAAGAGAAACAGAGATGGAAAGTGTAATGACCTGTCAGATGTGAAGGGATTATAAAAAGATGTGTAATGAATATCCCGCTCTCTGCTGGGTTTTAATATAACTCTGCATTACTTTCATGATGTCTATTCCAATAATTCTGCTTAGACCTTATTATTATTATTATTATTATTATTATTACTGGCAACAATAATTTTCCTTTGATGATGAATGTGGAGATTATTATCATCATCATCATCATTATTATTATTATTAAGGGCTCATCATTGTTTGTACATCTGTGGGTCTATTTACTATTAATAACTGTGTAAAGTGCCCCTCACTAGTTGGCTGGGACAAAGAGAGTGTGGGGGGTTGGGTAGAATAGAATGTTGGAGAGAGAGAGAGAGAGAGAGAGAGAGAGAGAGAGAGAGAGAGAGAGAGAGAGAGAGAGAGAGAGAGAGAGAGAGAGAGAGAGAGAGAGAGAGAGAGAGAGAATTATTATTTATTTTATTAATTTATTGCGCCAAGGCGTCAGACATTACATGAGTTCATACAAATAATGCTTCAAATGGATACAAAACAAAGAATAGAACATAGTTTACAGGGAGGTGTACACATTGATAAAACATTGCTGCATACTAACACACAACTCACAGTATGGCAGCACAGAGTACATTATATACAAAAGTAAAGCTATGCACAAACAGAATTATACAGCAACATACAGAAAATATATGTATAATTCAATATAATTAATGGAGAGAGAGAATCTTTAAGTAACTCTTGTTCATTCAACCAAAACTACATTATTTATGGTAAAAATAATGGTTTAATTACGAATTCGTAGTAATAATGATGATGATAATAATAATAATAATAACAATAATAATAATAATAATAATAATGATAATAATAAAAATAATAATCTCCCCAATCATCATCAAAGGAAAATTATTGTTGCCAATAATAATAATAATAATAATAAGATCTAAGGAGAAGTTTTAGAATAGACATCATGAAGGTAATGCAGAGGTATAGTAAACCCAGCAGAGAGCTGGATATTCATTACACATCTTTTATAATCCCTTTACATCTGACAGGTCATTACACTCTCCATCTCTGTTTTTCTTTACAGCCTGATAAAGGCAGTTTTATTTTATAATTTTTGGCCAGTCCTGGTGTCATAATCATCTTTGGGAAAAAAAAAAAAAAAAAATTAAAAGGCTGATCCTACTTCTCGATTTTCCTGGTTCGCGCCGGGTCCCGGAACCGAACTACCGCGATAAGGGAGGGAACACTGTGTGTATATATATATATATATATATATATATATATATATATATATATATATATATATATATATATATATATATATATATATATATATATATATATATATATATATATATATATATATATATATTCCTTTTTTTTTGCACATGTTTAGAATACACAAAATTGGAGTAACATGTGTCATCAATAATAATAAAAAAATTCAAATTACAAGAAGAGCGAGTGAAAATTCGTAGGTTCATGTGGTTATCTTTAAGTACGCCTGGCATGGTGAGTTTATTTAAGCACCTCGTATCCATATTCCCGCTGACCACAGGTCAGCTCTCCCACTCCCGCCTCCTCCTGCTCCTCCCTCTCCTATTGCTTCAGTCAAAAGCTCATAGCCATCACACACCAGTATGCCTGTTGTCCACTGCATATATAGTAATTTAATTTTTTTTTATTTGTATATCTTTAATATTTGTATGTTTTTAGCTTACATACGTGCTTCAGCTTGCTTATGTACTTGTAAAATGTGTTTTACTGATTTATTTCTTTAGTATTGTGTGCTTATACACGCTAGTGGAACGTGACCATGCCTATTTACATTACTCCTTATGAAAATATACAATTTAAATTACACAAAATTTTAATTACATGTGCCTTCTGTGAACCTATACTTATGTAAAAAAAGAAAATATATATATATATATATATATATATATATATATATATATATATATATATATATATATATATATATATATATATAGTGCTCCCTCATTTATCGTGGGGGTTCGGTTTCGCCGCGAAAGGTGAAAATTCACGAAGTAGGAGCACCATTTTTATTATAGGTATTTTACATTTATATTTACCTTTACTGTATAAACCCTCCCTGCACTGTTAACAAACCATTCTTTACTTTATCAATGACAGCGTGCAAGCATAAATTTATATGAATGTGATAGGTAAGCTTACCGTGAATGACGTGATGATGACGTGTACATACTCCAAAGCCAATGACAGCTTTACAGCTTCTTTTTGCGAGAAAAGAACATGGTAATGGGGAATCGTCGATAATATTGCAGAAGTGCACTGAACGAACCATATCATCGTCAAGCTCCTGTGACAGTTGTTGGAGTTCTTTGGCTATGTTATACATGGCTGCCAGCCGTTCGAGTGTAAGGCCAGGTTCTTCGACTTCATCGTGTGTTTCCTGTTGTTGTTCTTCCTCTTCTTCGCTCACTGATTTTGTCATTTCCTCCAAGTCTTCATCAGTCAACGGCTTCGAGTGGCAGTCGATCAGTTCACTGACGTCTTTGTGAGTCATATCTTTAAAGCCTTCTCCTCCTAGAAATGCAGTCAACTTCACAGCTTTCGCAACTGCCGAGTTAAGCACTTCGTCAAGAGTGAATCAATTGTAGTCGTAGATGACTTCAGGCCACAATTTCTTCCAGCTGGCAATGATTGTGGCCGGCATCATCTCTTTGATTGCATTCTGAATATTTTAAAGGCATGTAGCAATCGTGTAGTTGCACCAGTACGCCTTCAGTGCAAATTCTTTGTCCGCATTCCTGGAGTCAACCAGGTTCGCCAGGGCATTTTGTGTGTAGAGGGCTTTGAACGCACGAATAACGCCTTGATCTATAGGCTGAATCAGTGATGTCGTATTCGGTGGCAGGAACTCTACCTGAACACCGTTATGATGGAGATCAGTTGCGTGGCCATCAGCATTAGCCATCAAAAGAAGGACTTTAAATTCCAGGCCCTTCACAAGATAAACTCGGACCTGAGGGATAAAGCATTAGTAAAACCAGTCCAATGTGAGGCTTATCGTGTTCCAGGCCTTAGGGTTAAGCATCCAATACACTGGCAGCTTTGACTTGTAAATAAGCCCGGGCTTTAACATAAAGCCCGCAGCATTCCCGCACATGACGAGGGTAACGCGGTCATTGTGCACTTTATATCCCGGGGCTTTAGTTCCTTCCTTGAAGAGAAAAGTGCAAGACGGCATTCTCATCCAAAATAACCAAGTCTCATCCATGTTAAACACTTGCTCAGGAGCATAATCACCTTCCTTGATAATTTTCTTGAAGTCGTTGTTTATATAATCGTCAGCTGCAGCTGTATCTGCAGAGGCAGCTTCTCCATGCACCAAAACGCTCTTTTGGCAAAAGCGTTTTTGAAATTTGGCGAACCATCCCTTGCTTGCAACGAACGATGGTTTCCTCGGTGGAGAAGCGCTGCACGGTCCTGGTTGTGGGTACTCCATTTCTTCTTTCTCCTCCTCCTCACAGTTGCCACTGTCGACGTTGGGTTCGTTTGCAGCAAATGTTTCATACAGCTTCTTCGCCTTTGTTTGTATGATACTTGTGTCTAAGATGATGTTGTTCTTCCTGCAATCAGCAATCCACAGGGTCAAAGCAGATTCCATTCCCACTATTATCTTATTGCGGGGTGTTACGACCCTCTTCGCTGTTTTGTTAAAAGTAATAGTTACTGTCTTCCTGATATTCGCCTCGTCCTTCTTGATGTTGCGAACAGTAGATTCCTTGATGCCAAAATGGCGACCGACATCCGAGAACCTTCTTCCTTCCTTATCAAACAGTTTTACCTTATCTGTTATGGTCATCATTTTCCTTTGCAGCTTAGGCTCACTACCAGAAGCCTTAGAGATGAAGGACGCTTGGGCGGCATTGCAGGGCTTGAAATACAAAAGTTTAACAAAATCACAAGCACAACGTATTAAGAAGCACAATGCGGACGGCGCACACGTGAGTAAACTGAACGGGTGAGGTGAGACAATGATGCTGGGAGAATCAAGCTTCAGTCAAAAGGCCAATCAGACCCCATGATAAAAAACATACAGAAAAACAAGTCTGTGATTCGTCGTCTCCCACCCATCAGCCAATAGCATCCCGTGTACTATCTCACATAGGTGCGAACCTTTGCGTTTTACATGACGACAATACCGGTATCTTATTTTATATGGTGCAATACTGTGAGTTACATGTTTCAATTTATGTTTTTTACTATTTTTAACTGTTTTATTATTCTTAGGCTAGGAAATACTCTTTTTATCAATAAAATAATGAAAATACTGGAAATTTTAATATGTACCATCTCGCGTAGGTGCGACCCTTTGTGTTTTCTGAAACGCCGATACCGGTATCGTATCTTATATGGTACAGAGTTACATGTTTAAATTTCTGTTGTTTACTATTTTTTACTGTTTTATTATTCTTAGGCTGGAAAATACATACTATTATCAATAAAATTATGAAAATACTTTTTTTTTTAAATAAAATAATGAAAATACTGGAAATTTTAATATTTCCACATATCGTGGATTCTCGCATATACCCAGAAAAAAAAAAAGGCTCTCCAAAAAATAACTGCGATGCACTGAATTCGCGGCAGGTGAATCGTGATATAGCGAGGGATTACTGTATATACAGTGTTCCCGCGTTTATCGCTGGGGTTCGGTTCCGGGACAGGCCGCAATAGGTGAAAATCCGCGAAGTAGGAGCACAATATAAACATAGGTATTTCACATTTACCTTTACTGTATAAACCCTCCCTGCACTGTTAACAAACCACCCTTTACTTTATTAATAACACCGTGCAAGCGTAAATTTATATGATCGTGATAGGTAAACTAACCGTGAATGAGGTGATGATGACGTGTACATACTCCACAGCCAATGACAGCTTTACGGCTGCTTTTTGTGAGAGAAGAACATGGTATTGAGGAGTTGGTGTCGCTGTTTCTTCTCTTATGCGAAGATGGTCTTGTAAGGAGTCATGGCATCGTCAATAATATTGTAGAAGGTCACCAAACGAACCATATTATCGTCATGCTCCTACGACAGTTGTTGGAGTGCTTTCACATGTATATACATGGCTGCCAGACGTTCGAGTGTAAGGCAAGGTTCTTCGACTTCTTCGTGCGTTTACACTGGTTGTTCTTCTTCCTCTTCTTCGCTTGTTGATTTTGTCATTTCCTCCAAGTGTTTATCAGTCAAAGGCTGCGAGTGGCAGTCGATCAGTTCATTCATGTCTTCTTGAGTCATATCTTTAAAGCCTTCTCCTCCTAGAAATGCAGCCAACTTCACAGCTTTCGCAACTGCCGAATTATGCACTTGGTCAGGAGCGAATCAATTGTAGTCGTAGATGACTTCGGGTCAAAATTTCTTCCAGCTGGCATTGATTGTGGCCGGCTTCATCTCTTTGATGGCATTCTGAATATTTTGAAGGCATGTAGCAATCGTGTAGTAACGCCAGTATGTCTTCAGAACGAATTCTTTGGCAAAGTTATTGGTGCATTATATTTTAGTCAGTTTGTTAGTGGTATTAACAAATGGGATGTCTAGACTTTGGTGGAAACACCAGGTGGTGTCATGTTGTATGGCCATATTCCTCATGATACTCAACATAAACCCAGTAATGTGCAAAACCAAATTGTTATGCGAGTAGGAACACAGTTTTTGCCTGCTTCTACTCAAAAGTTGATTGAAGAGGCCATAGAGCCTGTTAATAAGTTGTTCACTGAAGAGGCCAAAGAACCTGTTAATAAGCTGTGGGAGCCAGAGAGTATTGGAGTAAATGAGCAAGAAGTGCGTTATGAAGGTGAAACTACACTTGGAAGTGTTACAGATTCGGTTCCCTGGAAGCCTATCCACACCTCTCTCCCACACAATTTTCAGAGAGCCTTCGGACAAATGAAGTCTCTAGTAGAACAGTTGAAGGTGATATTGGAGAATATTCATGTAGGTAATTTGTTAGATGCTTGTACCAGTGAAGAGAAACAGTTTGATGTATACAATACTGCAGATGTAGAGTGGACAAATGCCGAAATATCATTGCAAGCATGGTATTCCAACAACACAAGACTTTACAGGGTACTGGATCAGTACTTCTATGAAGAATCTGTTTCGGTTTTACGTCACGGACTTCCTTTTCTACCAAGGGCTAGGACGGTTGCCTTCTTACAAAGGACTTGTTTTGGCAGATGTAATCGTTACCCTGAGTGCATGCCTTCACTAACCTCAGACCATGATGGGGCGCAAACCCTCAACATGACGCCTCAGAGTCGCAGACGCTACCGATTGGGCCACGGTGACTACACATTTATGAAGAATCTAGATCTCCTAAAGAATCAGTATGTAGTTCAATCCGGAATGCTAATACAGACAAGTTGATTTTGAACTGATGAGTATAGTTACTGACCCCATAGGTCTAATTTCACCCTTGCTAAGAAGAAGAAAAATTCTTATTCAGAGAGCCTGGTCTGAAAAGCTCTCAAGGGAATATCTGTTGTTAGAAGTATACAATGAGGAATCATCAAACTTTGAAAGATCTGAACATCAAGCTGCCTAAATGATTGAAGAATTGTGGGCACGCTTAGTTACTGATGATGAACGGTAGCACTGATGGGGAGAGCCCCCCTTTTTTCCTTATTGGAGGGGCCCAGGATGTCTTGAATATATTTCAAGACAGTTTATTTCTATGTAGATAATGTAAGAGTAGTTTTGCATGCTAGTTTTGTTTATTGTAGCTTAAGTGCATGTAAGTAGATTTACAGACATTGTATATATAATTATTCAATTATAGCAAATTTGCGTATATGAATACGCATTCATTTCTATTAGGTATGTATAAATATTCTTATGCATAGTGTATGTATAGCTCAGAAGTCGAGAGCAAAATCTGCTTTGCTAGGCTCTCTGCCTATCAATCTTTTACCGCGTCATAATAACATTGATTACTTTGTGTAAATAGAGAGTTCTTTGCAATTATAATATTCCACGAGGTTATTACATGATTTTTCTTGTGCTGAATGACTACATATTTAACGTCATTGTGAAATCTTATTCTAATGATTATGAAAAATGTGAACAATAGAGATTTGTGACTTGTTTCATTTGTGAGTTTATTCTCAGTTGCTCTAGTGAGATGCACTCATGCTTACCGTGATCACTGACAGTGCATATACGATTGATAATGAATAATTGGTTGCTCATATGAGGCACTACGAGACTCTCAAGTAGAAGAATGTGGTAGAGATACGTGGATCAGGAGATATTCGAGTTTGATTCAGAGTCCCATGATTGCTGACGACATATGGGTTTTCCGGATAGATGAGTACAGATTTAACTTATTTCTAACAATGTTCATAACTGCGTATGAGGGACAGAATGAGCTCATTTTAGTAGAACACTCGTAGGTAGAATATATGTTGGAAAATTTATTATTCTGTATGAGGAAGTTATATTCCAAGGTGAGGGGAGTTTATTTAATAATTCACATATCAGCAGTTCACAAAACCACTTATAAAATATTTGCATGTATGCCTATACATGTAATATTAATTATATTTTATTGGTAGAGAATTTAATTTTGAGATCGTTTGTAGGCCTCTACCAAAGCCGTGTCAGGATTTCCAAATTTATGGGGCTATAAGATCGAAGGGTAATAACATATAGGAAGTCCTCCATAATGAATGTCTTTTAAATCCTAAGGTTTTCTTGCTTTATCAATACTGTATATGTAATATATCCACTAAATTATCTGTTTACCTTCAATACAGTGATTTACTGACCGATTCCACATACTCATGTAGCAGATGAAGCATATACTGGTCAAGCGGTCTTAAAGAGCCTACAGGAAGACTATGTTGGCTGGATTGATAATCGCCCAAGCAAGAAAGGAGAAAACGGAGCGTTAAACGAATCTTCTGCACGCTCAGCTTGCAGTTGTCCATGATGCCCTTCCCAACTCGTATCATACTCGTATTTGTAACGTGTCCAGCCACCCACCACCTGATAGTAAATGTAAAGCAGTTACTGTACGGGGAATGTGTGCACATTAGAATACG
>JAXCGZ010022848.1:0-30000 GCA_037179515.1 Halocaridina rubra | reverse complement strand
CCGAACTACCGCGATAAGTGAGGCAACACACACACACACACACGCACACACGCACACGCACCACACACACACTTGGAATCCTTCAACTTTTTGTCAGTGAGGCAACATGGCTTCAGAGAAGGAAGATCAACAGTAAAAAACTTATTAGAATTTTATGATGAGGTAAGCCAAATCTTACAGGAAAGAGAGGGCTGGGCAGATTGCATATTCCTAGACTTCCAGAAAGCGTTTGACACTGTTCCACATGGGAGACTTATTAGGAAGCTGCAATCAATGGCTAGAATAGGTGGAAATGTCTTGGAATGGATAAAAACTTACTTAGAAGGAAGGGAACAGAGGGTTAGAGTAAGACACTCAGTGTCTGAATGGATTAGAAGGAAGGGAACAGAGGGTTAGAGTAAGACACTCAGTGTCTGAATGGAAAAGAGTTAGTAGTGGAGTTCCACAGGGTTCAGTTTTAGGGCCACTTTTGTTCCTTGTATATGTAAATGACCTACCAGAGTCTGTAAATTCATTCATGAATATGTTTGCAGATGATGCAAAGATTGTGAAGAAAGTAAAAAACGAGAACAATGGTAGAGAACTTCAGGAGGATCTAAATAATCTGCATGAGTGGTCAGAAAAGTGGCTAATGAAATTCAATACCTCAAAATGTAAGGTAATGAGAATGGGTACAAGTGCAAGAAGGCCCAAGCTTGACTACTCGGTGGCTGGAGTACAACTTCAAGAGACAGAAAATGAGAGAGATCTAGGAGTAAACATACTGGCAGATTTGTCTCCAGAAATACATATAAATGGCGTAGTAAGGGCAGCATATGCATTCTTATCAAATGTAAGGGTAGCCTTCAGGCACATGGACAAGGAAATGTTCAGAAATATTTATGTAACCTATGTGAGGCCAAAACTCGAATATGCAGCCCCCTTTTGGAATCCGCACTTAAAAAAGCACATAGCTAAGCTTGAAAAAGTTCAAAGACATGCCACGAAACTGGTGCCAGAAATATGCAATCTCGGTTATGATGAGAGGCTGAGGGAATTAGACTTGCCATCACTCGAAGCTAGAAGAGTAAGGGGGGATATGGTGACAGTCTTTAAATTCCTTCATGGTTATGATAGAGTGGATAGGGATCGATATTTCGATATGGCTGGCTCTAGAACTAGAGGTCATAGTTTGAAGCTTCGTAAGAAAACTTGTTTGCAGGATGTAAGGAAATACTTTTTCAGTGTAAGAGTAGTTGATAATTGGAATTCGCTAAGCGAGGAGGTAGTTAATGCTATCTCAATCCATAGTTTTAAGGACAGGTACGATAAGTATCACTAAGTCTAAAAATGGAACCGATCAGGAGACGGGAAGATACGAGCTTTGGGCTCTTTCCCGTAAACACAATTAGGTAATCACACACACACACACACACACACACACACACACACACACACACACACACACACACACACACACACACACACTTGCCATCACTCGAAGCTAGAAGAGTAAGGGGGGATATGGTGACAGTCTTTAAATTCCTTCATGGTTATGATAGAGTGGATAGGGATCGCTATTTCGATATGGCTGGCTCTAGAACTAGAGGTCATAGTTTGAAGCTTCGGAAGAAAACTTGTTTGCAGGATGTAAGGAAATACTTTTTCAGTGTAAGAGTAGTTGATAATTGGAATTCGCTAAGCGAGGAGGTAGTTAATGCTACCTCAATCCATAGTTTTAAGGACAGGTATGATAAGTATCACTAAGTCTAAAAATGGAACCGATCAGGAGACGGGAAGATACGAGCTTTGGGCTCTTTCCCGTAAACACAATTAGGTAATCACACACACACACACACACGTAGTACAGCAGTCCTATTTTCTTCATTTTTTTTTTTTTGCTTTTCTTTTAGCTTTCTCTTTTGCTATTTTGTTATTTTGTATATATATTGAGTTAAATGTAAAGTCTAAATCCCGTGATAACATATCTTGGTTAGCAAGTCAGTTTATCAGTTAGGAAGAATATATAACAGAAACAGGTGGGTGCCACCTCAAACACAAATTCGAATTTTCCTTCAGGTTTGACTTTTGTTTTTCTTTTTCTTTTTATACTTAAATTACCATGGTCAAGTTTTTAAGTTAAGATGTGTGTTACCAGAAAGGAGACAAACTGAGTCACTAAATAGCACTTATATGGAGATATAAAAATTCTGTGTGAAGGTAAATTAGAAGTTTTTCTCTTTTCTTTTTTTTTCCTCTTTCTCGTCTTCTTTCTATATTCTGTGAGAGGGAGAACATAAAAATGAAGCCATCTCTGTCCCAAACCTCTCCCACCCATGGGTCGGGAGAAGGGGTAGTCATCAGAGGACTTAAACAGAGAATCAAGAAGTTAGAGGAAATGGTTACAAGCCTTGATGATAAAATTCGGAATATGGATGGAGAAATGAAAGAGAATGAAACACTCAGAGAACAAATAAGATCTTTGGATGAAGCAAATAAAGCACAAGGGCAGGAGAGAAAGGAACTAGAAAAAAGAATAAAGAAGCTGGAAGGGGAAAAGAGTCAACTAGAATCTAGAATTTCTAAACAAGAAGATAAAAACAAACAGCTAAATGACAACCTAAAGGAATTAGATGTTAGTTCACTGCTCTCTTCTGAGAGAGACGAGATTGCTGCTTGGAATGTTCAGATTAAGGAAAACATTGAACAGTTCAGAAAAGAGTTCCAGGAGCTGAATATGGAAAATGATGCCATGAAAACGTCCTTTGCTGATGCACTAAAGGGGAATGTGGCAGTAAAAGAGGCTGTAAAGGTGGTGGCACTGGAAAACATACAAACAGTTGACTATAAAGAGACAGTAATCGAAAAAATGAAAGACGTTGTGATGGAAAGGGCAAACCCACTCATCAGACAGGCACTTGATAAGGAGAAGACAGTGGTAATCTCAGGCATAAGTGAATCCCAGGAGCCAACATGGCAGGGGAGACTTGAAGAAAATAAAGCTAACGTTGTAGACCTGATAAGAAAGCTTGGAGTAGTATGTGGTCCTGAGGATATTGTAAACATACACCAACTAGGTAAATATTCGAGGGAAGGAAGCCGAGACCAACAAAAGTAACCTTTGAGAGAGGGGAGACATGTAGGGAAATATTGTTGAGAAAAAAAAGTCTAAAAGACCTTCAAGAATGCAAAGAAGTGTTCATTAGACGATACAGAACACAGGAAGAGATGGGAAAGATCAAAAACTTGTTGCAAGAGGCAAGAAGGTTAAATGATGAAAGAAATGAAGAAGAGAAGAAAAATTTTTGTTACAGAATACTTCCAGACAAAGGGGAGATAAAGAAGATAATGACAGAAGATCAGGGGATGGGGCCTCATTAAGATTGTTATACACAAATGCTGATGGATTAGCTGGTAAGGCAGTAGAATTAAAAGATAGGATTCACAACAGTAAGGCAGATATAGTAGCAATTACAGAGACTAAGTTGAGTGAGGACATAAACAGTGTCACAGTTTTTCCTAAGGGCTTCAGAATACTAAGGGTCGAAAGATCTGAGAGGACTGGTGGAGGGATAGCACTGCTCATAAGTGAGAGGATTCAAGTTGAAGAAATAAACTTGGCTATAGAAAGTGAGTTCAGGGAATTTCTTGTTGCTCGCATAAATACTGGGTCAGAGAGCATTATAATAACTGTTGTATACAACCCACCAAGGAACCAAAATAGGCTTGAAATTTATGAGGAAAGTCATATAGGTACGATTGAAGTCATAAACTCAGTTGTTAACATGGCGCGGGAGAAAAAATGTAGGATTTTGATTATGGGAGACTTTAATCATAAAGAGATAGATTGGATAAATCTTGACCCACACAGTGGTGAGGACTCATTTGGGGCAAGATTCCTAGATTGCGTACAAGGGAATTTCCTACACCAACATGTAATGGAACCAACAAGAGCCAGGGGTGGGGATGAGCCATCACTACTTGATCTGGTGTTCACAGATAATGTGTTGGATATTGAAAATATTGAGTATGAACCACCAATTGGAAAGAGTGACCACTGTGTGTTGTTGATGGAGTATATCATTGAAGACATTCTTCCTGAGAGTAGAGGCACTGAGGACATGAGGAGGAACTATCCGAAAGGAGATTACATCAAAATGAATGAGCTTTTTGCAGTTATTGACTGGAGAACCTTATTTTACAACAAATCTGTACAAGAAATGTATGACATCTTTTGTGAGAAATATGGGAAGATAGTAGATTGCTGCATACCTGTCACCAAAGTAGGTGTAATTCATGCCAGAGAGAAATGGTTCGATAATGGGTGTAAAAGAGCTAAGGAGTGGAGAGACAAATGCTGGAAAAGGTATAGGAGGAGAAAAAACATAAATGCCTGGCAAACCTACAAAAGAGCAAGAAATGACTACCTAAGTAAAAGGAGAGAGGCAGAGAGAGATTATGAGAGGGACATCACCAGGAAGGCTAAAGAAAATCCCAAGCTTTTCCACAGCTTTATCAGAGGAAAACTGAAGGTAAAAGAACAGGTTTTAAGGCTAAAGAGAGCGGATGGAAGCATCACTGAGACCGACGAAGAGATCTGCAAAGAATTGAACAAGGAGTTTCAGTCAGTATTTACAGTAGAAAATACCCCACCCCCTCAGATTGCAGTGATAGAAGCTCAAGGGCCGGTATTAGAGAACATCAACCTTACAGCCACAGAGGTATGCAAAGCGCTGATGGATTTAGATGTTCATAAAGCTACAGGTCCTGATGACATATCCCCTCATGTGCTTAAAAAATGCGCAAACACAATATCAGTGGCACTAAGTATCATAATTAAGGAGTCACTGGAGTCGGGGGAGATTCCAAGATGCTGGAAACAAGCAAATGTGATACCTATCTTCAAAAAGGGAAGGAGGGATACGGCTCTGAACTATAGACCAGTTTCCTTGACCAGCATAGTTTGCAAACTTATGGAGAAACTACTAAGGAAACATATCTCTCTTCACTTGGAATCCTTCAACTTTTTGTCAGTGAGGCAACATGGCTTCAGAGAAGGAAGATCAACAGTAACAAACTTATTAGAATTTTATGATGAGGTAAGCCAAATCTTACAGGAAAGAGAGGGCTGGGCAGATTGCATATTCCTAGACTTCCAGAAAGCGTTTGACACTGTTCCACATGGGAGACTTATTAGGAAGCTGCAATCAATGGCTAGAATAGGTGGAAATGTCTTGGAATGGATAAAAACTTACTTAGAAGGAAGGGAACAGAGGGTTAGAGTAAGACACTCAGTGTCTGAATGGAGAAGAGTTAGTAGTGGAGTTCCACAGGGTTCAGTTTTAGGGCCACTTTTGTTCCTTGTATATGTAAATGACCTACCAGAGTCTGTAAATTCATTCATGAATATGTTTGCAGATGATGCAAAGATTGTGAAGAAAGTAAAAAACGAGAACAATGGTAGAGAACTTCAGGAGGATCTAAATAATCTGCATGAGTGGTCAGAAAAGTGGCTAATGAAATTCAATACCTCAAAATGTAAGGTAATGAGAATGGGTACAAGTGCAAGAAGGCCCAAGCTTGACTACTCGGTGGCTGGAGTACAACTTCAAGAGACAGAAAATGAGAGAGATCTAGGAGTAAACATACTGGCAGATTTGTCTCCAGAAATACATATAAATGGCGTAGTAAGGGCAGCATATGCATTCTTATCAAATGTAAGGGTAGCCTTCAGGCACATGGACAAGGAAATGTTCAGAAATATTTATGTAACCTATGTGAGGCCAAAACTCGAATATGCAGCCCCCTTTTGGAACCCGCACTTGAAAAAGCACATAGCTAAGCTTGAAAAAGTTCAAAGACATGCCACGAAACTGGTGCCAGAAATACGCAATCTCAGTTATGATGAGAGGCTGAGGGAATTAGACTTGCCATCACTCGAAGCTAGAAGAGTAAGGGGGGATATGGTGACAGTCTTTAAATTCCTTCATGGTTATGATAGAGTGGATAGGGATCGATATTTCGATATGGCTGGCTCTAGAACTAGAGGTCATAGTTTGAAGCTTCGGAAGAAAACTTGTTTGCAGGATGTAAGGAAATACTTTTTCAGTGTAAGAGTAGTTGATAATTGGAATTCGCTAAGCGAGGAGGTAGTTAATGCTATCTCAATCCATAGTTTTAAGGACAGGTATGATAAGTATCACTAAGTCTAAAAATGGAACCGATCAGGAGACGGGAAGATACGAGCTTTGGGCTCTTTCCCGTAAACACAATTAGGTAATCTCACACACTAGGCACATCACACGCACGCACGCACGCACGCACGCACGCACACACACACACACACACACACACTCTCTCTCTCTCTCTCTCCCTCCAGAAATACATATAAATGGCGTAGTAAGGGCAGCATATGCATTCTTATCAAACGTAAGGGTAGCCTTCAGGCACATGGACAAGGAAATGTTCAGAAATATTTATGTAACCTATGTGAGGCCAAAACTCGAATATGCAGCCCCCTTTTGGAATCCGCACTTGAAAAAGCACATAGCTAAGCTTGAAAAAGTTCAAAGACATGCCACGAGACTGGTGCCAGAAATACGCAATCTCGGTTATGATGAGAGGCTGAGGGAATTAGACTTGCCATCACTCGAAGCTAGAAGAGTAAGGGGGGATATGGTGACAGTCTTTAAATTCCTTCATGGTTATGATAGAGTGGATAGGGATCGATATTTCGATATGGCTGGCTCTAGAACTAGAGGTCATAGTTTGAAGCTTCGTAAGAAAACTTGTTTGCAGGATGTAAGGAAATACTTTTTCAGTGTAAGAGTAGTCGATAATTGGAATTCGCTAAGCGAGGAGGTAGTTAATGCTATCTCAATCCATAGTTTTAAGGACAGGTACGATAAGTATCACTAAGTCTAAAATGGAACCGATCAGGAGACGGGAAGATACGAGCTTTGGGCTCTTTCCCGTAAACATAATTAGGTAATCACAATTAGGTAATCACACACATATATATATGTTGCGATACTACAGCTGAAGGATTTTTAAACTTGAATAGGACTGTCCAGGACAGTTCGATGTTAAGTCTTCCTTCATTTACGGTTATTTTTTATGCCTTCATCAACACTGAATATTCTTGGATTTTCATTACAAATCTCTTATTATCCCTTCACTTCTGCCAAGTCATTACACTCTCCATCTCTGTTACTTTTTACTTAATGTATAATTTGTGACCTGGCTTGGAGGGGGCTGTGATGATGAGTGACATACATACTCATTTACAATTATTTTTTCGTTTACGTACTGTATAAACCCTCCCTGCAATGTTGAAAAAACACCCTTTACATTATAAATAACAGCAAGCAACGTAAATTTTTATGAAAGTGATAGATAAAATTACGGTGAATGAGGTGATAATGACGTGACATACATACTCATTTACAATTATCTTTTCGTTTACGTACTGCATAAACCCTCCCTGCACTGTTAAAAAAACACTCTTTACATTATAAATAACAGCAAGCAACGTAAATTTTTATGAAAGTGATAGATAAAATTACAGTGAATGAGGTGATAATGACGTGACATACATACTCATTTACAATTATTTTTTCGATTTCGTACTGTATAAACCCTCCCTGCACTATTAAAGAAACACCCTTTACATTATAAATAACAGCAAGCAATGTAAACTTTTATGAAAGTGATAGAAAAAATTACGGTGAATGAGGTGATAATGACGTGACATACATACTCATTTACAATTATTTATTCGTTTACGTACTGTATAAACCCTCCCTGCACTGTTAAAAAAACACCCTTTACATTATAAATAACAGCAAGCAACGTAAATTTTTATGAAAATGATAGATAAAATTACGGTGAATGAGGTGATAATGACGTGACATACATACTCATTTACAATTATTTTTTCGTTTACGTACTATATAAACCCTCCCTGCACTGTTAAAAAAACACCCTTTACATTATAAATAACAGCAAGCAACGTAAATTTTTATGAAAGTGATAGATAAAATTACGGTGAATGAGGTGATAATGACGTGACATACATACTCATTTACAATTATTTTTTCATTTACGTACTGTATAAACCCTCCCTGCACTGTTAAAGAAACACCTTTTACATTATAAATAACAGCAAGCAACGTAAATTTTTATGAAAGTGATTGATAAAATTACGGTGAATGAGGTGATAATGACGTGACACACATACTCATTTACAATTATTTTTTCATTTACGAACTGTATAAACCATCCCTGCACTGTTAAAAAAACACTCTTTTCATTATAAATAACAGCACGCAACGTAAATAAAAAAAAAAATGAAAATACTGAAAATGTTTTTTTTCAATATTTTAATATTTTTGCATATACCCATAAAATGAAATAATAATTTATCCAAAAAAAAACCGCGATAGAGTGAGAACGCGAACCAAGAAGCGCGAATAACCGGGGTAACACTGTATATATATATATATATATATATATATATATATATATATATATATATATATATATATATATATATATATATATATATATATATATATATATATATATATATATATATATATACAGAGTTCCTTTGATTATCGCGAAGGTTCGGTTCCGGGACCCGGCGCGAGACAGGAAAATCGCGGAGTAGGATCAGCCTATATGTACATAGATATTTTAATTTATTTTTATGTTTACACCGTAAAAACTGTATAAACCCTCCCTGTACTGTTAACAAACCACCCTTTACTTCATAAATAACAACATGCAAGCGTAAATTTATATGACATACTCATGTAACATAGGTATTTTACAATTATTTTTACTTTTTACTGTATAAACCCTCCCTGCACTGTTAAAAAACCACCCTTTGCTTTATAAGTAACAGCATGTAATGTAAATTTATATGTACGTGATAGGTAAACTTACCTTATCTGTTATGGTTAACATTTTCCTTTGCCGCTTAGGCTTACTACAAGAAGCCTTAGAAGATGAAGGATGCTTGGGAGGCATTGCAAAGCTTAATATATGCGAGTAAAAAAATCACAAGCAAAATGTATTAATAAGCACAACGTGAACGGCGCACACGTGAGTTAGACTGAACGAGCCTTTTTCTGAAACGCTGATAGCGGTATCTTATTTTACATGTTGCAATACTGTTAGTATTTATGATTTTTACTATTTTTTACTGTTTTATTATTCTTAGGCTAAGAAATACGTTTTTTTATCAATAATATCATGAAACTACTGGAAATATAAATATATATGCTAGCTCACGTAGCTGCGACCCCAATACATTGTGCGCTATCAGACACAAGCAAAACGTTTAGTAAGCACAACGTGAACGGCACACACGTGAGTTAGACTGAACAAGCCTTTGTCCGAAACGCTGATAGCGGTATCGTATTTTACATGTTGCAATACTGTTAGTATATATGTTTTTTACTATTTTTTACTGTTTTATTATTCTTAGGCTAAGAAATAGGTTTTTTTATCAATTAAATCATGAAACTACTGGAAATATAAATACATATGCTATCGGACACTATTTCGCATGATGCAATACTGTGAGTTATACTGTACGTACGTATATCTAAATATATGTTTTTTACTATTTTTTACTGTTTTATTATTTGTAGGCTGGGAAATAATTTTTTTTTGTCAATTAGATAATGAAATATGTTTTTTTCTATAAAAAAATGAAAATACACCTTGTTCTCAAAATAACGCCTAGATAGGTTCTCAGAAGTGTCGTGTAAATGGAAAATCGCGTGAAAAAACGAGTTATTTTCCATAGGAAACAATGATAAAGGGCATAGATACGTTCCAAACCTTACATAGACACACCATGCCAAAGATATAAGTAAAAAAAATATTTTATTACTACATAGCAAAGCAGAAAGCCCTGTATCTATTTTTAAGAGTATATAAAAGATATTCATATTCACTTTACAGCTAGAAATTAACATACATTACTATACTTTACTCTATTATGCAGTGGGCAACAGTTATACAGTACACTGGGACATGCATGGTGGCAGTGAGCAAGTAATTTATGTGGTAGAAGAGGAGGAGGATGCAGGAGAACGAGCCTCTATCTGCAAATGTATATAAAGATAAAATAAGAATTATAAATAACCAAAGCAAGACTAAACAACGAAAAAAAAAATTAATTATGCAATGCCTAAATCTACCATATGACAGATTAAAAAAACTTAATCTACATTCTCTAGAGAGGCACAGAGTTAGGGGGGATAGGATTGAGGTGTATAAATGGTTTAAAGGGATTAACAAGGGTGATATTAAAAAAGTTTTAAAAATTCATGATCCAACCAGAACTCGTAATGGGTAATGGATTTAATCTAGATAAATTTAGGTTCAGAAGGGAAATTGGCGAAAATTGGCTTGGTAATACCGTAGAGTATTCCTAGTAGGATAATAAGCGCCAATACCTTAGACACCTTCAAATGTAGATTAGATAAACATATGACAGAGGTAGGGTGGGTATGAATAGATTAGTGTTTATTAGAAAAATCATAAAAAGAAAAATAGAATAAATAAGTAGAGTAGAATAGAAATTTGTATCTGGTTTCTGAATGACAAATTTGTTAATAATATGTATCCAATTACTCTCTCTCTCTCTCATATTTCTTTACAAAAAACGAATTAAAACTTAGGTTTATTACCTTTAAATTGAGCACTGTAATGAACGTGATTAAGACTAAAGCAATAATTGTATTTACATAAGATGAAAAATTTCTACCTAATTCCTGTTTAAGAGAGACATTACAAAGGATTCGTGAAAAGGAAATTAATTTAACGGTCTTTTAACTCATTAACGTTTTTATTAAAAGTGCATTATTATATTTATCATTTGCTGTCCCAAACGACTCATCAGCTTGTAAAGTAACTGATGTATGCGTTGTTTGTAAGACTATTCTCCTTTTAATATAACTATATTCTAAATAATATAAGTGAAATGAAACGAGAGAGAGAGAGAGAGAGAGAGAGAGAGAGAGAGAGAGAGAGAGAGAGAGAGAGAGAGAGAGAGAGAGAGAGAGAGAGAGAGAGAGAGAGAGAGAGAGAGAGAGAGAGAGAGAGAGAGAATCTTTAATTAACTCTTGTTCATTTAACCAAAACTACATTATTTATTGTAAAAATAATGGTTTAATTACAAATTCGTAATAATAATGATATTAATAATAATAATAATAATGATAATAATAATAATAATAATAATCTCAACAATCATCATCAAAGGAAAATTATTGTTAAAAATAATAATAATTATAATAATAAAAATAATAGTAATAAGATCTAAGGAGAGTTTTTGGAATAGACATCATGAGAGTAATGCAGAGGTATATTAAAACCCAGCAGAGAGCTAGATATTCATTACACATCTTTTATAATCCCTTCACATCTGACAGGTCATTACACTCTCCATCTGTTTCTCTTTACAGCATGATAGAGGTTGTTTTATTTTATCATTTTTTGGTCCATCCTGTTGTCAAAAAAAAAAAAAAAAAAAAAAAGGGGGGGGGGAGCGTTATTCGTGAATTCCGGATTTTTTACTATTATTTTTGGGGGGCGTTACTGCAATTTCGCATATAAAAAAATCGCGTATAAAAGGAACAAGGTGTGTGTGTGTGTGTGTGTGTGTGTGTGTGTGTGTGTGTGTGTGTGTGTGTGTGTGATTACCTAATTGTGTTTACGGGAAAGAGCCCAAAGCTCGTATCTTCCCGTCTCCTGATCGGTTCCATTTTTAGACTTAGTGATACTTATCATACCTGTCCTTAAAACTATGGATTGAGGTAGCATTAACTACCTCCTCGCTTAGCGAATTCCAATTATCAACTACTCTTACACTGAAAAAGTATTTCCTTACATCCTGCAAACAAGTTTTCTTCCGAAGCTTCAAACTATGACCTCTAGTTCTAGAGCCAGCCATATCGAAATATCGATCCCTATCCACTCTATCATAACCATGAAGGAATTTAAAGACTGTCACCATATCCCCCCTTACTCTTCTAGCTTCGAGTGATGGCAAGTCTAATTCCCTCAGCCTCTCATCATAACCGAGATTGCGTATTTCTGGCACCAGTTTCGTGGCATGTCTTTGAACTTTTTCAAGCTTAGCTATGTGCTTTTTCAAGTGCGGATTCCAAAAGGGGGCTGCATATTCGAGTTTTGGCCTCACATAGGTTACATAAATATTTCTGAACATTTCCTTGTCCATGTGCCTGAAGGCTACCCTTACATTTGATAAGAATGCATATGCTGCCCTTACTACGCCATTTATATGTATTTCTGGAGACAAATCTGCCAATATGTTTACTCCTAGATCTCTCTCATTTTCTGTCTCCTGAAGCTGTACTCCAGCCACCGAGTAGTCAAGCTTGGGCCTTCTTGCACTTGTACCCATTCTCATTACCTTACATTTTGAGGTATTGAATTTCATTAGCCACTTTTCTGACCACTCATGCAGATTATTTAGATCCTCCTGAAGTTCTCTACCATTGTTCTCGTTTTTTACTTTCTTCACAATCTTTGCATCATCTGCAAACATATTCATGAATGAATTTACACACTCTGGTAGGTCATTTACATATACAAGGAACAAAAGTGGCCCTAAAACTGAACCCTGTGGAACTCCACTACTAACTCTTCTCCATTCAGACACTGAGTGTCTTACTCTAACCCTCTGTTCCCTTCCTTCTAAGTAAGTTTTTATCCATTCCAAGACATTTCCACCTATTCTAGCCATTGATTGCAGCTTCCTAATAAGTCTCCCATGTGGAACAGTGTCAAACGCTTTCTGGAAGTCTAGGAATATGCAATCTGCCCAACCCTCTCTTTCCTGTAAGATTTGGCTTACCTCATCATAAAATTCTAATAAGTTTGTTACTGTTGATCTTCCTTCTCTGAAGCCATGTTGCCTCACTGACAAAAAGTTGAAGGATTCCAAGTGAAGAGAGATATGTTTCCTTAGTAGTTTCTCCATAAGTTTGCAAACTATGCTGGTCAAGGAAACTGGTCTATAGTTCAGAGCCGTATCCCTCCTTCCCTTTTTGAAGATAGGTATCACATTTGCTTGTTTCCAGCATCTTGGAATCTCCCCCGACTCCAATGACTCCTTAAATATGATACTTAGTGCCACTGATATTGTGTTTGCGCATTTTTTAAGCACATGAGGGGATATGTCATCAGGACCTGTAGCTTTATGAACATCTAAATCCATCAGCGCCTTGCATACCTCTGTGGCTGTAAGGTTGATGTTCTCTAATACCGGCCCTTGAGCTTCTATCACTGCAATCTGAGGGGGAGGGGTATTTTCTACTGTAAATACTGACTGAAACTCCTTGTTCAATTCTTTGCAGATCTCTTCGTCCGTCTCAGTGATGCTTCCATCCGCTCTCTTTAGCCTTAAAACCTGTTCTTTTACCTTCAGTTTTCCTCTGATAAAGCTGTGGAAAAGCTTGGGATTTTCTTTAGCCTTCCTGGTGATGTCCCTCTCATAATCTTTCTCTGCCTCTCTCCTTTTACTTAGGTAGTCATTTCTTGCTCTTTTGTAGGTTTGCCAGGCATTTATGTTTTTTCTCCTCCTATACCTTTTCCAGCATTTGTCTCTCCACTCCTTAGCTCTTTTACACCCATTATCGAACCATTTCTCTCTGGCATGAATTACACCTACTTTGTGTGTGTGTGTGTGTGTGTGTGTGTGTGTGTGTGTGTGTGTGTGTGTGTGTGTGTGTGTGTGTGTGTGTGTGTGTGATTACCTAATTGTGATTACCTAATTGTGTTTACGGGAAAGAGCCCAAAGCTCGTATCTTCCCGTCTCCTGATCGGTTCCATTTTTAGACTTAGTGATACTTATCATACCTGTCCTTAAAACTATGGATTGAGGTAGCATTAACTACCTCCTCGCTTAGCGAATTCCAATTATCAACTACTCTTACACTGAAAAAGTATTTCCTTACATCCTGCAAACAAGTTTTCTTCCGAAGCTTCAAACTATGACCTCTAGTTCTAGAGCCAGCCATATCGAAATATCGATCCCTATCCACTCTATCATAACCATGAAGGAATTTAAAGACTGTCACCATATCCCCCCTTACTCTTCTAGCTTCGAGTGATGGCAAGTCTAATTCCCTCAGCCTCTCATCATAACCGAGATTGCGTATTTCTGGCACCAGTTTCGTGGCATGTCTTTGAACTTTTTCAAGCTTAGCTATGTGCTTTTTCAAGTGCGGATTCCAAAAGGGGGCTGCATATTCGAGTTTTGGCCTCACATAGGTTACATAAATATTTCTGAACATTTCCTTGTCCATGTGCCTGAAGGCTACCCTTACATTTGATAAGAATGCATATGCTGCCCTTACTACGCCATTTATATGTATTTCTGGAGACAAATCTGCCAATATGTTTACTCCTAGATCTCTCTCATTTTCTGTCTCCTGAAGTTGTACTCCAGCCACCGAGTAGTCAAGCTTGGGCCTTCTTGCACTTGTACCCATTCTCATTACCTTACATTTTGAGGTATTGAATTTCATTAGCCACTTTTCTGACCACTCATGCAGATTATTTAGATCCTCCTGAAGTTCTCTACCATTGTTCTCGTTTTTTACTTTCTTCACAATCTTTGCATCATCTGCAAACATATTCATGAATGAATTTACAGACTCTGGTAGGTCATTTACATATACAAGGAACAAAAGTGGCCCTAAAACTGAACCCTGTGGAACTCCACTACTAACTCTTCTCCATTCAGACACTGAGTGTCTTACTCTAACCCTCTGTTCCCTTCCTTCTAAGTAAGTTTTTATCCATTCCAAGACATTTCCACCTATTCTAGCCATTGATTGCAGCTTCCTAATAAGTCTCCCATGTGGAACAGTGTCAAACGCTTTCTGGAAGTCTAGGAATATGCAATCTGCCCAGCCCTCTCTTTCCTGTAAGATTTGGCTTACCTCATCATAAAATTCTAATAAGTTTGTTACTGTTGATCTTCCTTCTCTGAAGCCATGTTGCCTCACTGACAAAAAGTTGAAGGATTCCAAGTGAAGAGAGATATGTTTCCTTAGTAGTTTCTCCATAACTTTGCAAACTATGCTGGTCAAGGAAACTGGTCTATAGTTCAGAGCCGTATCCCTCCTTCCCTTTTTGAAGATAGGTATCACATTTGCTTGTTTCCAGCATCTTGGAATCTCCCCCGACTCCAATGACTCCTTAAATATGATACTTAGTGCCACTGATATTGTGTTTGCGCATTTTTTAAGCACATGAGGGGATATGTCATCAGGACCTGTAGCTTTATGAACATCTAAATCCATCAGCGCTTTGCATACCTCTGTGGCTGTAAGGTTGATGTTCTCTAATACCGGCCCTTGAGCTTCTATCACTGCAATCTGAGGGGGTGGGGTATTTTCTACTGTAAATACTGACTGAAACTCCTTGTTCAATTCTTTGCAGATCTCTTCGTCCGTCTCAGTGATGCTTCCATCCGCTCTCTTTAGCCTTAAAACCTGTTCTTTTACCTTCAGAGAGTGTGTGTGTGTGTGTGTGTGTGTGTGTGTGTGTGTGTGTGTGTGTGTGTGTGTGTGTGTGTGTGTGTGTGTGTGTGTGTGATTACCTAATTGTGATTACCTAATTGTGTTTACGGGAAAGAGCCCAAAGCTCGTATCTTCCCGTCTCCTGATCGGTTCCATTTTTAGACTTAGTGATACTTATCATACCTGTCCTTAAAACTATGGATTGAGGTAGCATTAACTACCTCCTCGCTTAGCGAATTCCAATTATCAACTACTCTTACACTGAAAAAGTATTTCCTTACATCCTGCAAACAAGTTTTCTTCCGAAGCTTCAAACTATGACCTCTAGTTCTAGAGCCAGCCATATCGAAATATCGATCCCTATCCACTCTATCATAACCATGAAGGAATTTAAAGACTGTCACCATATCCCCCCTTACTCTTCTAGCTTCGAGTGATGGCAAGTGTGTGTGTGTGTGTGTGTGTGTGTGTGTGTGTGTGTGTGTGTGTGTGTGTGTGTGTGTGTGTGTGTGTGTGTGTGTGTGTGTGTGTGTGTGTGTGTGTGTGTGTGTGTGTGTGTGTGTGTGTGTGTGTGTGTGTGTGTGTGTGTGTGTGTGTGTGTGTGTGTGTGTGTGTGTGTGTGTGTGTGTGTGTGTGTGTGTGTGTGTGTGTGTGTGTGTGTGTGTGTGTGTGTGTGTGTGTGTGTGTGTGTGTGTGTGTGTGTGTGTGTGTGTGTGTGTGTGTGTGTGTGTGTGTGTGTGTGTGTGTGTGTGTGTGTGTGTGTGTGTGTGTGTGTGTGTGTGTGTGTGTGTGTGTGTGTGTGTGTGTGTGTGTGTGTGTGTGTGTGTGTGTGTGTGTGTGTGTGTGTGTGTGTGTGTGTGTGTGTGTGTGTGTGTGTGTGTGTGTGTGTGTGTGTGTGTGTGTGTGTGTGTGTGTGTGTGTGTGTGTGTGTGTGTGTGTGTGTGTGTGTGTGTGTGTGTGTGTGTGTGTGTGTGTGTGTGTGTGTGTGTGTGTGTGTGTGTGTGTGTGTGTGTGTGTGTGTGTGTGTGTGTGTGTGTGTGTGTGTGTGTGTGTGTGTGTGTGTGTGTGTGTGTGTGTGTGTGTGTGTGTGTGTGTGTGTGTGTGTGTGTGTGTGTGTGTGTGTGTGTGTGTGTGTGTGTGTGTGTGTGTGTGTGTGTGTGTGTGTGTGTGTGTGTGTGTGTGTGTGTGGTGTGTGTGTGTGTGTGTGTGTGTGTGTGTGTGTGTGTGTGTGTGTGTGTGTGTGTGTGTGTGTGTGTGTGTGTGTGTGTGTGTGTGTGTGTGTGTGTGTGTGTGTGTGTGTGTGTGTGTGTGTGTGTGTGTGTGTGTGTGTGTGTGTGTGTGTGTGTGTGTGTGTGTGTGTGTGTGTGTGTGTGTGTGTGGTGTGTGTGTGTGTGTGTGTGTGTGTGTGTGTGTGTGTGTGTGTGTGTGTGTGTGTGTGTGTGTGTGTGTGTGTGTGTGTGTGTGTGTGTGTGTGTGTGTGTGTGTGTGTGAATAATTTTTTTTTTTAACCTTCTGTGGTGTAGTGGTAGCGCCTTGACTTAGTAATCATAAGTCCTAGGTTCGAGTCCCGGTCGGGGTAAAAAATTATTCATGTCTTCACATATGTAATGTGCTTGCTTGGTTATTTCATGGCCCGAATGAGATTGGGACTTGAATTAAATGCTATAATGAAGCCACGAGTGAGGTTGGGGAATCTGTATTATGAACATAGTGGCATTCAGTTAGAATGCGTTCATTCCTAAGTATAGCAGATATAAGCTATAAGGTTGGATTCTTTTTAACCTTCTGTGGTGTAGTGGTAGCGCCTTGACTTAGTAATCATAAGTCCTAGGTTCGAGTCCCAGTCGGGGTAAAAAATTATTCATGTTTTCACATATGTAATGTGCTTGCTTGGTTATATATATATATATATATATATATATATATATATATATATATATATATATATATATATATATATATATATATATATATATATATATATATATATATATATATATATATATATATATATATAGTGTGTTGCCTCACTTATCGCGGTAGTTCGGTTCCGGGACCCGGCGCAAACCAGGAAATCCGCGAAGTAGGATCCGCCTATATGTACATAGATATTTTAATATATTTTTACGTTTACACTGTATAAACCCTCCCTGCAATGTTAAAAAAACACCCTTTACATTATAGATAACAGCAAGCAACGTAAATATTTATGAAAGTGATAGATAAAATTACGGTGAATGAGGTGATAATGACGTGATATACATACTCATTTACAATTATTTTTTCGTTTACGTACTGTATAAACCCTCCCTGCACTGTTAAAAAAAACACCCTTAACATTATAGATAACAGCAAGCAACGTAAATTTTTATGAAAGTGATAGGAAAACTTACTGTGAATGTGATGATGACGTGACATACATACTCATTTACAATTATTTTTTCGTTTATGTACTGTATAAACCCTCCCTGCACTGTTAAAAAAACACCCTTTACATTATAAATAACAGCAAGCAACGTAAATTTTTATGAAAGGGATAGATAAAATTACGGTGAATGAGGTGATAATGACGTGATATACATACTCATTTACAATTATCTTTTCGTTTACGTACTGTATAAACCCTCCCTGCACTATTTACAATAATCTTTTCATTTACGTACTGTATAAACCCTCCCTGCACTGTTAAAAAAACACCCTTTACATTATAAATAACAGCATGCAACGTAAATTTTTATGAAAGTGATAGATAAACTTACGGTGAATGAGGTGATAATGATGTGACATACATACTCTTTTACAATTATTTTTTCGTTTACGTACTGTATAAACCCTCCCTGCACTGTTAAAAAAACACCCTTTACATTATAAATAACAGCAAGCAACGTAAATTTTTATGAAAGTGATAGATAAAATTATGGCGAATGAGGTGATAATGACGTGACATACATACTCATTTACAATTATTTTTTTCGTTTACGTACTGTATAAACCCTCCCTGCACTGTTAAAAAAACACCCTTTACATTATAAATAACAGCAAGCAACGTAAATTTTTATGAAAGTGACAGATAAAATTACGGTGAATGAGGTGATAATGACGTGACATACATACTCATTTACAATTATATTTTCGTTTACGCACTGTATAAACCCTCCCTGCACTGTTATAAAAAACACCCTTTACATTATAAATAACAGCAAGCAACGTAAATTTTTATGAAAGTGATAGATAAAATTACGATGAATGAGGTGATGATGACGTGACACACATACTCATTTACAATTATTTTTTCGTTTACGAACAGTATAAACCCTCCCTGCACTGTTAAAAAAACACCCTTTACATTATAAATAACAGCATGCAACGTAAATTTCAATAAAAAAATGAAAATACTGAAAAAAAAAATTTCAATATTTTAATATTTTTGCGTATACCCATAAAATAAAATAATAATTTATCAAAAAAAAAACCGCGATAGAGTGAGAACACGACCCAAGAAGCGCGAATAACCGGGGTAACACTGTATGTGTGTATATATATATATATATATATATATATATATATATATATATATATATATATATATATATATATATATATATATATATATATATATATATATATATATATATATATATATATATATATATATATATATATATATATATATATATATATATATATATATATATATATATATATGTAGGGTATATGAAGAAGGAATTTTTTCCCTAAAAACCAGTTTAAAGTAGTAGTTTAAGGAAAAGGCAGAAATAAGAGAATAATATAAAATAACAAAAAATCACAGGATATAAGATTACTTAAGGAAATGATGATATAGATGTAAGGCTGAATTAGGAATTTAGATGATGACAGATCAGCTTTTTAAAAGAAGATAGGCCATAAGAGCTAAGGAAGACAGAAATGAATCAGTCATTGCACTGACTGATCTGCAAACTAAGAATCTCCATTCTGTTCCTGTGCGACGAGGCTGCTTGGCGTGTGTTATGTACCCTCGCTATTGGAGAAGGGATGCAAATTGCAAACTTCTAAGAGCAGTCATAGGAGTGGTACTGATAAAAAAAGAGAAAGCGATGATACCTCCAGAAAAGGGAGAGAGAATCAAGAAAAGAAAACAGGATTGTTGATGAGTCTAATGGCCATAGATTAAACCTTTATCAAGGAGATAATTGAAAGAAGAAGCATCCAAGATGTGAGAGGAGTTATCTAAGCTGGGAATGACAAGACCTCTTTCTGTAAATACACTATATCCCCTTGAAGCCTGTTGGGTAGCCACTTACTCTGCACATCCTCGTCCTTACGCATATGGGGAAGGGGAAAGCCTGCCTTTTACTACAGTATCCCTTTTAGTTGGATGTAATTATTTACCTATATATACATGGCCCCAGTCTCCTAGTAAGATGGGTGGCCAAGCCAAAACACACACATTCACCACGATCCACACATACCTGAACCACTCCTCTCAGATCCTAGGGGATAAAGGGTTGCCACATTTTCCACCTTACCACCCTGCTTGGGTCTCCCACAAGGTAGGCAGGCAAGGATACTCTGCAGTGAAGCCCAACAGCCGCAGCTGGTTTACCCCCACTGCTTCATCCCATGCTATCTCTCCTTACACCTGTCCATCGCAGTCCACTGAGCTAGGTGCAAAAAATCCCTTTGGCCCATGTAATGATACAAAGGGAATAGGTGTAAGCCAGTCTCTCTCCATCACTACTTGGGATAATATAGTAAAAATGATATTATAGTAATATCAATGCTAATCAATGATTTTAAAAGCACAGAGAAAAACACTCACTTATATGGAGCTTTTGCATTTACAGCAACTGAGGTTAAAAGAGATGACTGAAACCATCCAGTAAATTGGTCAATGCCCTCTAAATACAAATCTGCCGAAGGACCTCCTAAGACACAGTGCCACGAAGAGCCCGAGTCAAACCATATGTCGAGAATATCAGAGCCCTGAAGAAAATAGGGGTCTTTAAAATAACAGGCATAATTTTAGACTTGAGGGACATTTAAAGCAATTACAAAAAGATACTCTGTTATTTCTATAACCACATGAGGAACACTTAACAATTTATAGAAAATGCCATAAAAACTTCCATAAAATATTGGAGGCATTCTCCAAATCATACAAAGAGAAAGATTATAATAATGCAAAAGAAAATATTAGTACATTACTTATAAAAAAAATCTTATAGACAGAAACCCTGCTATACTGCATATCTCCAAAATTTTTATAATTTTATATCATGATTAGATTTTAACATGTAAACTTGGATATATAATAAATATGTCTTACTTTTTGGGGTAAACGTTTTCCTTCTTGCTTACATTTCTCGACAAAATTGGAAGGCAAAAGTTCAGTTTCAGGTAACTCCCACCAGCTATCTGCTCCCCTTAATCTCACAATCTCAGCTACGCGTTCTATTATTTCCCTGTAAATGACACCATACAATATCTTAACGGAATGCTTATATATTTTGTTACCTTATGGTTTTGTTACCGAGTAGGGTACATTTTGGCAAATCTCTTTCAGCAGTAAACTGTTTTGAGCTTGCCCTTTTGGCACTAAGCTAACCTAACGAAACTTAACCTAGCCATAACAGCCAAGTGACAAAAGGGCAACACCAAAACACTTCAGTGTCAAAAGAGCAGCACCAAATAGACCAATTCAATTTGTTATAATATTATAGTGACTATTACAATACAGATCTACATTAGCCATACCCACAAAGTTTGTACCATAATACTGTATTTTTTTATAAGGTATTGGTAATTAAAATCTCCAAAGTGTATTTTCAATTTTCCTGATTTTTCTCTTGTACTATACATTCCTTATTACTACAGCCATAAATATGCACCATCTTATGTCTCAAATAGTCCCCAAGAATGGAGGTGGGCATGCAGAGAGGTTTGAGCATAAAATTATTAGCTCTGCATCAACTCTCCATTGGCAGGTTCTTGATAATTGTCATGGGTATGTCCTGCATCTTGAATGAGTGAAATCATTCAATAACTGAGTTTACAAATGCTGATAACGAATACGAGGTCTCCTTTTACCTCATCTATACTATTGTCCCTGTAAGGGTAAAAGACAACTACTAAAAATGTAAACAATATCTACCTGCTTATTATAGGTGTACCATATTCTGCATCATAGAAAACAGGGATGGGGCAACCCCAAACACGCTGCCTTGATATACACCAATAGGGTCTCTTCTTTAACATACCAACCATACCTGACTTTACATCGGAGGGTAGGATTTGCACATTTCTAAGAGCTTCCTGTAGACATAAAATTTAAATTATGATATCTATCAATAAACATCATTCCATAAGTCCATTGATGAAGCAGTGACAAACAAAATGATGCTTGCTAATAAAGCAAAATATGGCAAGTAAGAATAACATAGATGAATTGTCTGAGTTCTGTGGCTCATATTCAGATACGAGTCAAAGTATTCTTTCATCTACTTTATGAGAGACTACTTTATTAATTTGAAATAGAAGAAAAAAATAAAATTTTCTAAAATAAAGAGCTACCTTTGATTTTAGTTCGAAATATTGTGAGCAGCTGGACACAGGAACCCTACTTCATTTTTTTATACAAATCAATTCTAGCTCTTCGGTTTTAGGAAACTGACAGATTTCATTCCATTTTTGGCCAAATGATGTAGCCCGTTTGGTAATTGTACAAAGCCAGACTGAGACATATATTCTATGCAAATGCTTTGTTTGTACTGCTTGCCATATGGGTTCAAGTTTGTAGCTTAAGGAATGTAAAGGAGTAGCATACAGAGATGAGTGGGAGAAGTGCAGTTTGTAGGCAGGTTTATAAAAAGAAAAGCACTGATGTGGTAGTAACACTTAACCAACCGTTTGCTATAGCAAAGACAGTTGTTTCATGGATAAAACATAATAATTAGCAAGTAATGTAATCTGTTATTTTACTAGCATACTAAATTTTTAATGTGCACCGTTATCTATACAGTGTTGCCTCACTTATCGCGGTAGTTCGGTTCCGGGACCCGGCGCGAACCAGGAAATCCGCGAAGTAGGATTAGCCTATATGTATATAGATATTTTAATATATTTTTACGTTTACACTGTATAAACTGTCCCTGTACTGTTATCATACCACCCTTTACTTCATAGATAACAGCATGCAAGCGCAAATTTATATGAAAGTGATAGGAAAACTTACCGTGAATGTGATGATGACGTGACATACATACTCATTTACAATTATTTCTTCGTTTACGTACTGTATAAACCCTCCCTGCACTATTAAAAAAAACACCCTTAACATTATAGATAACAGCAAGCAATGTAAATTTTTATGAAAATGATAGGAAAACTTACCGTGAATGTGATGATGACGTGACATACATACTCATTTACAATTAGTTTTTTGTTTACGTACTGTATAAACCCTCCCTGCACTGTTAAAAAAACACCCTTTACATTATAAATAACAGCAAGCAACGTAAATTTTTATGAAAGTGATAGATAAAATTACGGTGAATGAGGTGATGATGACATGACATACATACTCATTTACAATTATTTTTTCGTTTACGTACTGTATAAACCCTCCCTGCACTGTTAAAAAAACACCCTTTACATTATAAATAACAGCAAGCAACGTAAATTTTTATGAAAGTGATAGGAAAACTTACCGTGAATGTGATGATGATGACGTGACATACATACTCATTTACAATTATTTTTTCATTTACGTACTGTATAAACCCTCCCTGCAATGTTGAAAAAACACCCTTTACATTATAGATAACAGCAAGCAACGTAAATTTTTATGAAAGTGATAGATAAAATTACGGTGAATGAGGTGATGATGACATGACATACATACTCATTTACAATTATTTTTTCGTTTACGTAGTGTATACACCCTCCCTGCACTGTTAAAAAAACACCCTTTACATTATAAATAACAGCAAGCAATGTAAATTTTTATGAAAGTGATAGATAAAATTACGGTGAATGAGGTGATGATGACGTGACACACATACTCATTTACAATTATTTTTTCTTTTACGAACTGCATAAACCCTCCCTGCACTGTTAAAAAAAACACCCTTTACATTATAAATAACAGCAAGCAACGTAAATTTTTATGAAAGTGATAGATAAAATTACGGTGAATGAGGTGATAATGACGTGACACACATACTCATTTACAATTATTTTTTTCGTTTACGAACAGTATAAACCCTCCCTGAACTGTCAAAAAAACACCCTTTACATTATAAATAACAGCAAGCAACGTAAAGTTTTATGAATGTGATAGATAAAATTACGGTGAATGAGGTGATGATGACGTGACACATACTCATGTACAATTATTTTTTCGTTTACGAACTGTATAAACCCTCCCTGCACTGTTAAAAAAACACCCTTTACATTATAAATAACAGCACGCAACGTAAATTTTTATGAAAGTGATAGATAAAATTACGGTGAATGAGGTGATGATGACGTGACACACATACTCATTTACAATTATTTTTTCGTTTACGAACTGAATAAACCCTCCCTGCACTGTTAAAAAAACACCCTTTACATTATAAATAACAGCACGCAAAGTAAATTTTTATGAAAGTGATAGATAAAATTACGATGAATGAGGTGATGATGACGTGACACATACTCATTTACAATTATTTTTTTGTTTACAAACTGTATAAACCCTCCCTGCACTGTTAAAAAAACACCCTTTACATTATAAATAACAGCAAGCAACGTAAATTTACATTTCCAATTAAAAAATGGAAATACTGAAAAAAAAAAATTTCAATATTTTAATATTTTTGCGTATACCCATAAAATAAAATAATAATTTATCCAAAAAAAAAACGCGATAGAGTGAGAACGCGAACCAAGAAACGCGAATAACCGGGGTAACACTGTATAGGGAACACTAATTTTTTTTTTACTGAAGGACAGAACGAGAATGAAACATAACAAACTGGCACTGAATAGTCAGGCACTGCAACGGCACAGTGTTGAAACGGCAGCACTGAATCATATCCTACCCAAGTGTACTTGTTCACTAACTTACTGTAACTTCAAAAACTTATATTTTTTAATACATGATACAACCTCTTCCAAAATACAATTTTTTCCATTCATAATGCCTTGACAAAGCAACAGTGTAGACACAGCAAAAAGAAAAATTACAATAAAGCATGATAACACATATAATAATCCTTTTAACATAGCTTTACTGAGAGAAAGAGAATTATGTAATGACAATCGTAGTTTTCTGAGAGTGGTCTCTTTAAAATTCATCATTTGTGGTTATAATCATTATTTGAATATTTTATAATACTTTAACATTTATCTTTATAGTCGAAGTACAGTACCATATATGGAGGTTGGGAATAGTTTATACGTAGTGTATTGACACATTTATAAAAGGGTCACGACTTTAGCTAATTTTCACTTCCGCAGCTAGTGGTGAAGCCATTTATTCGCTTAAACAACAGGATGACTGTGCTGAAATCATTTAAACTGGAAAGCAACAAAAGATAAGGTACCCATATGGTCACATTATTTTATACCATTTGATGTAAATTACAAAACGAGCATCTTCAGATTTTATAAAGTTTCCTCTCCCAGGTTGGCTTTTCAGTCTTTCAGCAGGATCAATCTACCAACTGATACTTAAGAAAGTGTAGCTGAGGATTTAAGACTGGATGCCAGATTCCTATAAACCCACGGTGGTCTCGTTCGAGGTTCTACCAACTCCGCAATCGAGTGTGCTAACCACTATGCCACCATGGTTCCCACAGATTATGTGAAACCCATCAAAGACTAGTCAAATAGGCATATATATTCTAAAACCTTGTGGGTTAAAGTATACACTTGCATACCTACCAGTGCTTTAGCCTTAAGACGTTCCGTATCAATAAACCACTGTTTAGAAGCTCTGATAAGAACAGGTTCCTTCGTTCGCCAATCGTATGGATACGAATGAATAAACGTTCCTTTATTCAACACCACAGATTGAGCGCCTGGACCATCAGGTTTACCTGTTTGGGGAAAAAGAAAATAATATTAAAGACGAACTCTGCTAGATCGGGATATCAAAATTATTTTGCAGTATCCATCCAAGGAAACACATATAAAAGACATGGAATTGGTTTATAGATATATTACTTGGAAGAAATTTTACAAAAACAATATAAATAATGGACAATCATAGAGAAGAATGCACAATGAAATTGGTCTCACAAGACATTAATACAAAAAGAATATCTTAAATTTCCAACATGACATCATATCCCATTGAAGATAGCAAAGTGGCACAAACAAGTGCCAGATAAACAAAGCAACTAGGTTTCATTATACCTTGCCATCCGTGCCTCTCGCATCAGCTGTACTATGGAAACAAAAGTGAGGGAGATCATTTCGTTTTGGATGCAACTGGTATGTCAGTAGAGCAGGGAAGGGATTGTAAGAGATATGTTTATTCGCTGACTTGCAGAGACCTTTTACTCCCATCAGGATGAATCCAAGTACTATCTACAGATAATAAAGCCATACTTATTCCCTAACAGGGTGTGTGAATGCTACAGAGATATATATAAATAAAACGGATCTCTGGAGAGAACTTGTATCAACTTTAATATTTATAAGGCAAGAGATAAAGGAACAAAAATAAAGGCAAATATGTCTACTCTGATAATGCTAATTTGCAAGTAAAAGCATAAGGAATATGATAAGACTGACCTCAAATTATATTAACAACCAAAGCTTGGAAGTGTAATGGTAGGTGTTTAACAACATAACATTACATTTTCAACAGGATGGAAAAATTATTTTTAATATCTCCCACTATCATTGTCGGGCCTCATTGTAGAATCCTTGCCCGACTACCTTGTGGGTGACCCAAGTAGGGTGGTAGGGAGGAAAATGTGGCAATCCTTTATCCAAAATGAGTTAAAAGGCATAACTGAGGTATGTGTGGATCATGGTGAATGCCTGTTTCTTGGCTCAGCCATCCCCCTTACAAGGGAGAGTAGGTGCCATGTATATAGATAGATAGACCATTGACCTTCTTGGGTAGAAAACTTCTTGCATTATATCAAGTTTGTAATGGAGTATCATGCAACGCTGGACAAATTTTCCCCCACAACAAAGCTATTATACACCAACACAAAAGACAGAGCCTTCCAAAGACCACGTCTATACAATACTCATACCAGAAGCCATTCACATTAGATCACAGAAGTACGTATGTTCTTCACCAAGCAATGGGCAATCAGCATCTATTTATTAAAAAGTATTACAAAACTATCACATTTTCGTAAAAAAGAAGAAAAATTACGCAATACATGCTTTCTCTTTTACAAAACCAGTCTATAAATAGAACGTAAACTTAATGCTATAGGCTTTTACATGGCAGAACATAGTAATATACTTACTCAACAGTTGCAAAACTATGTCATTTCCCTCGCTTAATACACTCTTCCCTTGTAAATCTGGTCCCGTAGTTGCATCGTAACGCCCATTATCATCCACTCTGCATTCCTTGAGAAAAGAAGTCCTTGATATAAACTAACCATAACTAAGCAGAGGACAGCCATCAGAAATATCAACCCCACACAGAAGTGGGATAAGATGCAGAGAAAGAAAAACAAAACATTATCCATAACGTAGTTTCCATATCTATTCACCTAATGTTCTTTCTATTCTGTAGAGACCTAGTAAATGAAAATCCTATCAACTTAAATAACAGACAGTATCAATACCACTTTTCTAGTGAATTATCCAAAAAGTTTATAAGTCAATATAATGTTAAAAGGAAAAAGAAAATAATCAATAAAGAAGAAAATACATACCGAACTATACAAAAATACTTAAAGGAGATATGGCAATGAGTTAAGCAGAATCATAATTACATATACTAGGACAGCTGCTGCTGTTGGACCTTACTGTAGAATATCCTTGCCAAGCTACCTTGTGGATGACCCAAGCAGGGTGGTAAGGGGGAATATATGGCAACCCTTTATCCCCAAGGAGTTAAGAGAAGTAGTTGAGGTATGTGTGAACCATGGTAAATGCATGTTTCTTGGCCCGGCTAACCCACTTACAAGGGTGAATGGGGCCATGTTTATATAGAGATATAAATGACACCTACATGCCAGGTAATGTAATAAAGGAGAGGAAAAATAAATACCGTTTATAACATACACCACTTTTGTCCACCTATGAACAACATTGAAAGCTTCTTTTCTTTCTAGATAAAAAGGGAGTGAATTTATCAATAACATATATTAAAATCAATACAGGATTTAAACAAGAGATAAAGTGGTTATTCTCAATTATATATGTGACTTTACAATGCAACTTGCTAAGAACTTTTACTCACCAGAACAAGTTGTATAGACTCACCATAACCACTCCAAGTAGTCCCACTTGCCTCAAATACACCAGCAGGTTATTAAATCTAAAATTAACTAGGAAGTCTAGGTGCTTCAGTCTACTACATAGTTGCTTCCTTAGCTCAAGTCATAGCTGTGTCTCTCAGTCCTCTAACCGCTCTCTCTGCCCAGTTGACCCACGTAAACACACCGCTGTGACGTCATTAGCAAATATGGCGGCAGTCGTGACGTCATTAGTAAATATGGCGGCAGTCGTTACGTCATTAGCAAACACAATAGCATACATAAATTAACACCCTCGTCCTTCTTCCCCCCTTTTTTTTTTTTACAGTGTCCTATGTATATCTTTACATAATTTATTCCCCGATGGTTCACATACAAGTGCTGTATGTGATATACTAAGATTTAATTTAATCCTTACTGATGGCAGCATGGAGTTGCTCTGGTGAAGCCCCCTTCTTGGTGAGGCAATCAGCCAGCTGTCCCGATGCATCCACTCAAGCCACTTCAGCAACCTCATCATGCTCCAACACCTCACGTAGCACTGCTATATCGATCCTCAATCTTCTGACATGCACACTCCTACTTGAATCCAGGGAATCCATCAGGCTCTTATTGTCAAAGGTCCGAATCCTTAGATTTCCACAATCAGATATCTCCTGCAGTATTCTGGCTAGATACACAGCCATCTCAATAAAATCCAGTAAAGCCAATGTCTCTGTGGACAGAGTGGAATTAACCACTTGTCAGATCCTTTTTGACTGCCAGTAGATGGGGCACCTTTTGTTATTGTCACTCTGCAATAATATGATAAAACCTCCTTGTGATCCACAACCCATCAGGTTAGCAAAGGAAGCATCTGAAAAACATTCACAGTAACAATTCTCAAGCCTTGACATTCTCGGTATAAGCAGCCGAATGTTGGAAGCGATAAGGTTGCATGAAGATGTACAAGAATGGTGGACAGAGAATAGTAAGGTGATTTGGAGGGTTGGTGAGGAGGTACTTGGAAAGTCATCGGGAAGGAAACCCCAAATGATAAAGAGTCATGGTGGTGGAATGAGGAAGTCCAAGAATGGGTGAAGAACAAGAAAGAAGCTAAGAAAAAGGCAGATTTATCAGGCCTGGAGCAGGATAAAGAGGAGTACAAGCAGGCAAAGAAGGAAGCAAGGAGAGAAGTAGCAAAAGCAAAGGCAGAGAAATTGAATGACGTCTATGAAGAGCTGGAAACACCAGAAGGAGAGAAGAAAATATGGTGAATTGCCAAGGCCCGAGATGCTGCAACCAAGGACTTGACCCAAGTAAGACAAATAAAGGATAACTATGGAGTAGTTCTAGCAGAAGAGGATGAAATAAAAAGCAGATGGGAAACTTATTTTGAAGGATTACTAAATGAAGAGAACCCAAGAGCAGTATTTGAAGATGGACTTCCAAATGAAGCAGTTATAACAACAGTGGCTTGAAGAGAGGTAGAGCGGGCAGTATGGAAAATGAAAAATGGAAAGGCAGCAGGACCTGATAAGATGCCAGTGGAGGTATGGAAGAGTCTTGGAGAGGAAGGCATAGATATCTTGTGGGACTTAATGCAAAAGATCTTTAGTCAGGAAGAGATGCCAGAGGAATGAAGAGGAAGCCTAATCATCCCAATCTACAAAGGGAAGGGAGACATTCAGGAGTGTGGAAGCTATAGAGGTATAAAGTTGTTAAGTCATACTATGAAGATATGAAAGAAGATCATGGGGAGGAGACTCAGAGAGGTAACGACAATTGGGGATGAACAGTTTGGCTTCATGCCTGGAAGAGGGACAGTGGATGCCATATTTGCCTTGAGACAAATGATGGAAAAACATAGGGAGAAACAGAAAGGACTGCATATGGTCTTTATTGACCTTGAAAAGGCATATGATCGAGTACCACGTCAAGAGGTGTGGAGGTGTATTAGAGAAAAGGGAGTCCCCGAGAAATATGTAAGAATCATCCAAGATATGTATGAGAGGGCAGAGGCAAAT